>CABFOV010001365.1:58097-120977 GCA_902141375.1 Timema poppense
GGGGGGGGGGGGGGGACTGAGGAAGCATTAAGAATAAATCAACCCCGCTAAGCCCAGTTAGGACTTTGACCCAAACCTCCTTATCACCGAAGTAACAGACTAAACCAGTTTGGCGTTTAGCCTGCGTGTTCAACGATGTTATATTTATTTATATTCAGAGATGTGTAAAAAAAAACATAAATATCTATATTTGATATTAAAAAATTATATTTTCAATATATGTGTAGAATAATAAAGCCTTAACATGAGCCTCGAGCTTAGTACATTATGCTTAGTGCTTCAATTATTTGTCATTTAATTGATGAGGTATGTTCTATTCCTTGATTTATACATATCTCATTATTTCACCTATTCTCGTTTAAACCTTTCCTATTCCTTTATATTGCGGAAATCATAGTTGGGTAGTAATATGGAGTTCACGGAATAGCTGTATATAATTTAAATATAAGAATTAAATTTATTATATTATGTTTACAAATTTAAACTAATAAAAAAAACTGTCGTATCACTAATTCACATTTATATAGCAAATTAAAATTACCAAAATCAGGTACATTTAAATTAATAAATTATGTAAAAATAAATATATGTTATGTTATTAATTTGTCATGAAAGAGATTAAGTTCTGATTGAATTCGTTTTTCTTCTTAAGTGGTTGAATAAGCCGCAGTTAAAATAACAGGAGCTGCCTCCATTTCCCCAAATGTGTATTTAGTAGTTAATGCTCATACTTGAAAACCATAGAATTTGAGAGCGGACGCTCCACTATGAGCGTTAACCAGAAATACATTATGGTACAGTCAAGGGGGAAAAACAATAGAAGCATTATGAAACAAGAAGTTAAGATATTGTAAATTTAGTAAAATGATACTCAATAGAACGTAAATACAGACAAAATAGTCTTAGTTATATTCTTGTTGTTGCTAGTTTGGAAATTATTTATTTATCTAAAGATTTAGCCGAACCAAAGCATCTTGGGGTTCTTTCAAATGCTCTCCTATGCGTGGCCTTTAATTCATAATTATATCATTTCAAACTATACAAGACATATGTTGTATTTTATCACTAAATTAAGTTTTAATACTGACTCCATCTAATAAACCTAATATTCTGTTTTATATTTTCACATACAAATTATATATAATTAAATATAACATCCTCTTTGATTAAATGGGATTGTTTATTTGTTTCTTCCAAACATTTGTGACTTGCAAGCAAAGCAAAACACAATTTTAGAAGTGACTATTTTTCTCCAGCAAAAGTTTAAATATATCATCAATTATTATTAAAATTGCTGCTCATGAGATTAAACTAATAATAAAGCGTAATTATATATTTTTTGAACATTAACCTTAACTGTGTATTGACTAGTTTAATTTAGAATTATGATAAATATACTAACTATAATGCTGAAGATTAAAACTACTTAAGAACAAGCGTAAATAAATTGTCAAAAAGTTCTAATCAGTGATATAACTTACCTTGTGTAAGGAGATTTGGGAAGGGGCTTATAAAGTCATCAACCATAATTTAAATTCCAGTGTTAATAAGATAAAAATATATAGCCTATTGTAACACTAAAATAATCTGAATTTTATGTTTTCAAATATGTGTTTCCTCTTAAATATCAGATACATTTCGACAATAGTATTAAGTTTGACCAAAAAAATATTTTGACAAAACGAACTGTGTGGGCGCAAAGGAGGTGGGCTTAGATATCATAACTTGCAGCTCTAATACCTATGTATCTAGTGGATTGCATAGTCAAGAACCACAAGCCATTTTAATCATCCAAGTGATAGTGGCTTGTGTTTCAAACCAAAAGTATACTTCTAATTAATTTTGGCTTTTACGTAAACACTTGAAATAATTTTAATACTTTTCAGCTTCTGCTATAATATTATCAATTATAATACAATAACATATATCTCAAATTATAAACGTTATATTATTACATATTACCTATATTAGTAAAACGCTATTATATATATAGTGTGTGTGTGTATGTGTATGTGTGTATGTGTATGTGTGTGTGTGTGTGTGTGTGTCCAGAGTAATTTTAGTGCTTCCAAATTAATGATTGATTAAATAGAAAATATATTATATTTAATAATTATGGTTTAGCCGCATCTAAATATCATACCATTTTTATTTAAAAATGACACATGGTCACCGTAATCGAACCCGAGACTTTGGCTGAATATGCCAATGCTTTTGCCACTGAGCTATACAGGAATACTCACATTCCTAGGGTCATTCTTAACTCATATTTTAAGGCAAAGTCTGTGATATACGTGTGAAAATCGTCAGCTGTACATGTGATCAATTAAGATCACGAGCTATCAGATAATGCAGCCATCTTCGACTCGGAAGGGTTTTATGCTGTCAAAAGTACAATGGTAACTGTATGAATTGGCATATTAAGATGGATTATCCATCATAATATGCCGAAGACGGTGAGTTTGGGGTTCAATCCCGGATGGGTTTACTAAAGGTGTCTTAGCCTAAAAAGTGTATTTTCTGATATACCGGAGTTTTACCTAGTATCATGCAGGAATGTTGTGAATACGCATGGCCATCAGACATGATGCCATTCCCCTGGCTCATTGCTGCCGTATATTTACATTGCATATTTCGTGCGTGTTCTATCACGTGTCTGATAGTTCTATCACGTTACTTGGTTTGTTGTAGTTGTTATTCACGTGCGGTCACTAACATACATAAAAAAAATACGAATTGAAGGAAGGAACTAAAGGAAGAAAAGTATTTTTTCAACAAAAATGTAAGTAAAATTTCCTAAAAACTGTCGGTCAAGAAAGTAAAGGTGAATTATATATTGTAATAAAACAAAATAATACAGAAATAATGTAGAAGTAATTAATCAGTAATTTTGTATAAGAGTAAAATATAAAATAATTCGTTATAATACTTTTTTATTATTTTTTCTAATTATAAGCTATGTTTTTGCATCATTTTATCATTATTTTAATTTTCTTTTGATTTTTTTAATCTACAAAATTACTAGCCTATACTATTCAAATATTTATCTAATAAATTTGCTTCAATATTAATATTATGTATTAAAGTATGTGCTTTTTATTATTTTATAGAACATTAGAGGATGTTGAAAAATTGCAACGGCGCTAGTCGTGTTATTTTTAGTGCCAGTCTCCGAAGCATTTAAAGTACTACTGGTATCACAAATAAAATATTCACGTAGGTATCTTAAATTTGTAATGTAGAATTATTACGTAGTGTTTAGTTGTCATAATTATATTATTTGAAACTTTTAACTTTTAATATCAATCCAACTTTGAAAGTAATATAAATCTAGTTTAAATAATGTATAATAATTTTATATTTGTAAATTGAGACTTGTCATATCTCATTAAAAATAAAAATATAATAGTTAGATTATATATTTATATAAGTAATTTATTGGTGTATAAATATATGATTTATATTTTGTTTTTCACGATTTATCTCCATTATAAAGAGTGTACTGCCTCCTATAATTATACCGCCTTTATTATCTCTTCTAGAGTGATCATTTGTCAATATTATTGATTAAGGTAATATAATAAACAATTTAAAAGAGCTGTCTTATGAGTACATTAGAGAAGTTTAAATTACATTTTTAACTTATATATAAGTAGTCTACTAATGGGGCCCTATAAGAGACAAATCTCATTATTTCACATTGTATGCACATATAATATTTGTCTTTATACTTATACCCCCATTTATAAGTAGGCCTATGACATAAAACTAGTCTTGTTTACCAGTGATGAGAGGTCTGGGTTTGAGTCCTCGAAACATGTATTGAGGTATTTTTTTAGAAATATTAACTTTCTTCCTCCACGCCAATATGGATACACTTTTTTTTATAAATTATCCATTCACATTCCTTACTCCTTAAGAGTAAGCTTGCAAATAGATTGAATGAGTAATTAGATTATGTGCGCAGTTATTTTCATAACTTAGTTTTTACATGTATTGTTGCATTCACCATTTTTTTTAACCTGTTTAGATTTTACACATATGATAATTATTCTTATGAGTTTGGAATTATGGACGTAATTTAGTAATAATCTACCCACATTTTCATGGAAAGAGTGTGGGAAATTATTTAGGAAATACATTCTCAGTATACTCAACCAGGATTCAAACCTCAAGCCAGTCTAACATGAGAGCTACGCTTTAGACAATTCTTCCTATAAAACGTATATATTCACTTTAAGAATAAATAATTGTAGCAAAAAAATTTGGTTCTTCAACTCTCATCTACGTTATTTTATGTAAAAACCATATAATTTGTTTACTTCAAATCATGATTGATGTAAAACTTTTAAAAATTCATTGATTTAATTTAGGACTATATATTCTTTGAACAAAATATTTGATTCAAAAAGTGTGGTCTAATACGATAACAGTAACCCTTAAGTTTCCATAACTAACTCGGACGGAACCTTTTCTCAAGCACCTCTTTATGTGGCGGGGTCAGCTCTTGAGGCCCGCTTAAGACCCCTCCCTACTCCCTTCCCCTTTCCACTCTTCTATCAGATATCACAAGTCTCTTGGACTGCAGATACTTCAATGGACCACCTCAGAATTCCAACAAAATAAGCCCAAACAACTTGACATCCTCTTCAGTATGTAGTATTACAGTGGAACGTTAAAACTTAGTACCGAGTGATATCTTTAATTTTTCTAAATTACAAAAATATCCAAAACCATTAAAAAAATTTTTTAAACATTTCATAAAATCTATTGATATTTTAACCTACTTTTTAAATTATTCATCTCAAACCCTATGATTAAAATCAATATATGTTTAGAGTTGAAGTTTGAAAATTACATATATATGACATTTCATGCTCTTAAAGTTATTACGATAAATATTCCTTGATTTATTAAGAAGAGGAAGCGGTTTATTTTTAAAATTATATCAAATTATTTAATAGGAGAATAGTTGAATTTATTGTTAAGCCCACTTTATGGTCAGTATTAGCCTCAAAATACGTACCATTCTATCAATTCATTAGCTTTTTGTGACAATTAAAATAAATAATTGATCGTGTATTATTTATTAATAGACTGGGATGGTGTTAATTTCTACAGCTATAGCTTTAATTTTAGCACCTTGTCCTATACATGTTCGGGCTATTTGTTTATGTGCAGTACTTACTATGATATGTTAGGGATGAAGAAGGTTGAGTTTAGATGAAGTGTAACATCATTTACTTGGAGAAAAAGTGTAAACAGTTAGGGAAAGCCACCCTGAAACACACCCGACCGGGATTAACCCCCATCTCCTTATAATCGCGTTATCGGCGGCCAGTCTATTACAAGAGTGACGCCTTAAACCATGCGTCCAACGAAACTAGTTGCTGTAGGCTAAATATCAGGAATGTTAATCAATGTTGACTAATATAAGACAATGGTCTATTCTTTAAAAGGGTTTTCAAGGCTAGGATAGGGTATATATATATATATATATATAGTACACAAATAACTATATACTACACAATTATTTATATATGATTTCATTTATTCTAAACAGAATATTTTTATTTCGTGAAAAATAACAATGTTAGGCCGTCCTGTGCCCTTTATTTTTAATCCCAGCAATTAAAGGCTTACAGATATCTTCTCTTACGTTACCTTGATAAAACCTTACCTCTTGGGACGTGTAACTGAATATTCAGAGAAGACAAACTCTGAGAATACTAAAACAGTTGGTAATAATGAAATAAAATAAAGTGACTAACAAAGTGTTAAAGCTTTGTGTGTTGCTTTTTTAAAACTGCTTACGCACTTGGTTTTGAGTGTTATGACAGTTCGCTTGGAAATGTTCGTGCCCATTAAAAAAAAATTGGATGGGATTGTAGGAAGTGACATTATTTGTGAGAAACTAAATTAGTCCTAGTGAGGCGTGAAATTTAATTCGTATGTTAAAATTGTTTTCGTCAGAATTTTAAAATACTTGTAGTATTTAGATACCATTTTTAAAGAAATATACATTAATTTAATCGATATTTTTTAATATTTAACTCGACTATTTTAGGGTGACCTGGTGGTCTAGGGGTCAGACTTATGTGCTGGTAGTTCAGGTTTCAATCCTCGATATTGGCACAGAATTATCTGATTTCCAAACTCTTGCGTGTATTAATCACAACATGTGAATGTATGAAATACCAGGCTTCCATTGTGGTTCGGATACCACGTTAAACTGTAGAGCCTCCATTTCATCTGCTACCTGTTCAATCTAAGTGCATACCAATTACGCTAATATTTTATAGATGATGGTGTATTTTAGTATAAGTGTATATGCATTATTGTGGAGGACTACTGTAAAATCATTTACGAAAAACCATCCACAGTTCACCCAACCGGGGTTTGAACCCTGTTATTACCATAATTGGTAGTCCATTCCATAACGAGATTTACCCCTATGACAGACCATGCGGCCACTGAGGCAAGTCGCTGTGCATTTTATACACACAAAATTACAAGTTTATAACTAATATATCAACTTTTTTTTTTGTCCTCGTGATACGAAACAAATTGTAAATCAATTTAGACTAACCTAGAAGAAAGGGAAAGGGGCACGGAAAAATCCATCAGTATCGTCTTTTCTGTATCGCTGGTGACGGGATAGGTTTTGGATTTGAATCTCTAAGATTATTTTTTTTCATAAATTGTTTTTCATTTATGTAATCTTCCTCTTAATTTGACCTCGCTTATCCTTAACCAATTTTCATACATATGTGGTTGACCTGGATGTTAAGTAAGAAGCGTTGCACAAACATTTATTATGAACTAAATTGAGGTAATTTCATACAATTCGTTTCTTTCCTTTGCAGAATACATGTGTTTCAATCTTTTATCCACATTTTATTATTTCCAAAAGAATATTACCACATGGGCATTAAGACGATTATTATTACTACCGCATTAATATGTTGCAATGTGTTTTCACACTCTCTTCAAGACACCGGGAGTTAAAAACCTTTATGGACACACAAATATGTATTTGAGTGTCTGCATTATAGCTGCACGGATAATGGGTCTAGGTTATACCCAAGAATCCATGTTTTCATTCCAATAGTGGAATTCAAGGTGAATACCAATAATTACTTTTATCGCACTTTCGTTATTTAACTAAACATTTAGTAGCATTAAGTAGGGAATTGAAGGAATATATTCATACCCTTGGTAAGAAAAGAATGAAAGTAAAGGTTTCAGCGTGAATCTAGTTATTTAATTTTTACGATGATTTAATGGCGTACTTAGATTATGTTTGAATAACCAGCACTCAGGGGCTGTGATTACCAATACGTACACGTTGTCAAATAAATATTGGTAGAAAGGTAACTGGTTATTTCAGGTTTAAGTGCAGATCAAATTCTAAATGTGTGTTCTTTGCGATAGCAGCCGTCATCTTTTGTTTGCTAGGTAACCAGTCATGCGTGAGTGACACTCTATTTGCCTACCTACAAAAAAATAGGGGATTCTCAAGTTTCGATTTAAGAACTTTCGAGTTGCCTGAAATTTAAAATATATTATAAAATAAAATGTATTAAAATAGTTTAAAAAAAGAAAATAAAGTTTTTAATATACTCGTTGGATTAAAACAAATAGTTTCTCAAACTGATTTCAAAATCACTATCATAAAAAATGTACATGTTTCATTAGAATACACAATGTATGGTGCACCTTATTCATACGTTATAATGCAAACATTTTTAAACAATTTTAGTTTTTTTATGTTATATTGTATATATATATAAAAATTTGGTCAACATACATTTTACAAAATCCCGTTATTAAGAATGTATGTATGAATTAAAAATTAATTTTCACAAGAAAAATAGTAATAATAAATATATATATATATATGAAGAGTAGGAGCTAGGATTAATTTAAGAACCAGGGTTTATTTTTAAACAATGTAATTAATTTATAAAAATAACATGAATTTCAGTAGCATTCCTAAGTTGACTAAAATAATGCATATGCAAGCTACTTATAATCCACACCTTATAGATCAGGCGCTAGCTTACATTTCAAGTATGAGAAAATTTGACTTCTGATCCATGTTCTGGGGACCCAGTTGATTATGAAAAGTGATGTTGTCAATTCCGGGAGTGGTCAACAACCCATGGGAGAGGGGGTGAAAAGCACACTCGGGGTGTAATTTTGTTTCCACCATAACTTCCGACTCGTTTATCGTATCAAGATAAATAATAATATTTAGCACCGCGTCTTACTACCCGTTCGGGTTATACGCTTTTTAAGTACAAATTACTCTAATGGATTAGGAATTGAGAAGTTAAATTAGAGGAAATGAACCCGCATTTGCGTGGAGGGAGAGTGGAAAACAATTTAGGAAAAACCACCCCCATTTCACCCGACCGAGATTCGAACCTCGATCTCCCCGTCCTCAGCGGTTGAGCTCAACATATTAAGATAAAACAAATCGAATTGTGTTCCTATTGGGCAGAGTTATATTATCTTATAGCATTTATAAAGAGCTTTACATTGTGAAATAAAACACGAGACCAATAGAGCAAACGTAGCACACATCAATATTTTAATATATTGAGTGTTTACATTATAAAAATCACCAATCTAAACATTCAACGACTTAAAATAGGTCACATGAATAGATAATCTGTATTTTTTATCTCTTTACAAAGAATAATATGATAATCCATAAGCAATCTCACTAGATATAAAATCAGAGAGAATTTAGTAGACCTATTTCAAGGCATGCCTCTAACTGATTCGAAAATAAATAAAAATCATCTCAAAATGTGTTTTTAGATATAGTCCTATGATTATGTTTTGAGCATTTTCTATAAATGAAGATTCTCGTCATGTTAGATAGAAATTAATTCTGAGAACGATACAAGCCGATTACTAGAAATTAGTTAGTTGGAGGTCAGAGAGATATTTAAATGTTGAATTTGAGATTTAAATTTACAATTAATTTTTGTTTGCACTATGTCTTAATACCCTTTCAGGCTATATGCATACATACTAATTATGCTAATGTTTTTGGCATGAAGAAGATTAAATTTGGAGAAAGTGTACCCGGATTTTTGAAGGAAGAAAAGAAAAAAAACACACAGTAAGTACACCCAGCTAAGGTTAGAACCCCGATCCCCCCGTTGTCAATAATAACTTTCCCTCGTGCAATTGTAGGTACTATACAAAGTACATTTAATAAAATGTATACGTTACCCATATCTATCTTGTTAGTCTGCTTAAATTATTTTATTCAAAACAAGGTGCAAACAATTATTTTAATTGAATCCAACCACATATTAAAAATACAGTTAGTAAACAAAGCAAATCTCACAAATTAAAAATCTCAATAAGGAATATAAAACCAGAAAATAATTAGCAATATTATATTTCTAACAAGAAAGTGTATATGAAAATAAAATGATACCCTATTAACTAGACATCATAGAGTTATTTATCTCTTGAGTCCTTTAAATGATATTCACGAGATTAGATAGTTCTCTTCAATTTGTGCAGTTGTGTATCCACTCATATTCAACATCATATGTTAGGGTGACCCGTCTCCATTACCACTATTAAATCGCCAATTGAGGGAGTAGTAAGTGAAACCCCTAATGCTCTGTTCTTGCATAAAGGGCCTCGTTAGGTGCACAATGTGACACCGGCAGCAATGACATCTGCACCCTACAAGTGTTAATGCTCCAGTGTGTGTGATTCTGCTACAACATCCGGCCGAGTCTATTGTTGGAGGTCCGGATGTCAAGAGGTAGAAGGGAAGCATAAGAGGTCGCTTCAATGTGTTTATTATCATAACTGTTTGAGAGGATTGTCGCGTAGTGTCTATTCAACCTCACTTGGAATTAAGGATGAGCGAAAGAAGGATTTGCTGATATCGATGATCACAGTGACCATGATTTTAAAATACCGGTGATTTATACCAGTAATTATTCACTGTGATTGAGAGAGTATGTGTTAATGAAACAAATAGCCGAAACTATTGTTAATGCATTTTAGTGGGGATATTCCCTCTTAGATATCATATTCTGAGAATTGAAAAATGACACCTGGACACGGGAATCGAACCCGGGACCTTCGGCTTAGTACGCCAATGCTCTTACCACTGAGCTATCCAGGATTCGTCCCGTGCCCATGGTCATTCTTCACTCATAGTTTAAGGCAGAGTCTGATGGACGTGCGAAAGTCGTCAGCTTATAAACATGTGATTATATAAGATCACCGGACCAATATTTTGTCGAGGTTACAGTTTGTTACAGCATAGATATTTTATGCCAGACATTGCTCTAGTTCTTATCATAGTTGAAAATTGATACTATTTATTTCACTCGTATATTTATTAAGTTACATAATATTTATAAGTTTTAAATACTAAGAATAAGTTTTTATTTGATTTATGCGTGTGTTTTTTGTTTAGTAAAATAAATTAGTGAAAAAACCTATGTCATGTTTATGCAAATACATTCTGTTAAGTTAGATAAGGAAGCTGCCATACAAAGTGATTAAGTAGCAGTTCTTTAACCAATAATATTTACTAAAACATGAAAGCAAAGGACATGAGACCACTACTAGCTGTAGTCTATCTGTGAATCACCATATCGCCAACTGATATGTTATCAGTCTCGGTTACTGCTGTCGATACCAGGATTGCTGTCACCATATAATGAGTGTAATAAAATACGCCAATCACCGATAATTTTGAGTTCTAGTCACTGGGAGTGACAGGGACGAGAGAGTATCGGTGAAAAATATCAGTCAGTGATTTACCTCCCATCTCTACTTGGAATAGTTAAGGTGGAGATGTAGGTGACTCGAGTTTAGGGAAGTGTTTTTTGCAGTTTTTATAGCACATTTTGTTGGGTTTTTTTTTAAATGTGAATGTGAGGAATGCCAGGTCTTCACCATGGTTCGGATTCCACGTTAAACTGTAGGTCCTTCATTTCATCTCACAATCACCCTACCATTAACACATTAGCGTAAATGCGTATAACCCGAACGGGTAGTAAGACGCGGTGCTAATAATAATTTTGCAAAAAAAAATCTCCAACAGAAAAATTAAGTTAAATTTTATTCATATGGATAAATAAACAATTCTTAAATATCTGCTATGAGCATATTATAATTTGATGAGAAACTTTTTAAGTTAATAGGAAAATTCATAAAAAACATAATTAGTTGTAGTAAGGAACAATATATATTCTAATTGATAAAAATAGAAATCAATTGACATAGCAAAAATAACACAAAAAATTAAATTATTGATATAAATTATAAAAATAATATAATTAAGTTTACTTGTCATAAAGTGTATATGGACTTTTTAGCAAAATTGTTAATAAACAAGAATTAAGTAAAATCATTGATTGTGATAGGGAATAGAAATAGGAAGAGCCATTATTACATATTAGGATTCCCTTGACCTATATTCAAGGACTGTTGTGTATTGAGGTCTTCATGTGAAAAAACATTATACTCATGTGTGTTTACAGGAGAATTGAATTATTTTACAGAAAAATAATGTATATAAAAACTGCAAAACCAATTACCTTTACTCGCGCCCCTTATACACTTCCACCTTAAGGGGTAGGTAGAGATGAAAAGTTATCTCAAGAGAAAGCGCGTCTCCACTAGCTTGGCTTGGGGATGTGACTACAGCATCTCCTCAGAGCCAGTAGCCTGAATAGTTAATATTTTCAAAGGGGTGCCAACGTATAGAACTCTAAGAACCAAGTTAAAATCCTTGTCACCGTACAGTTATTTTTTACAATTAATTTAATTCCTACCAGCATTGATGGGATGTATACTGAGTATTTGACTCATATATTCTGCCGGTAAATGAGAGTTTAGAGTTGTACTGAGGCTGGTCTTTCTTAAATGGTTTTCCACTATCTTTGCGTAGATTTGATTACACTTTCTCTACACACTATCTTTCTCGTTACTAACTAACTATAATGCGCAAATTCTGTAGTGTTGGTGAAACACAAAGCAAAAAAATAAAGATATTTAAAAGAGAAATAGCTCTTCTTGTCTTCCTAAACAGATAAACTCTTTAAGGGTGCGTTTCTTCAACATTAATGCATGTTAATGCTATATATTTAAACATGCGTCATGTGTACGTGTATTTTAAATGTCTACATCTCACTACCGAGTGTCCACATAAAAAATTTGACTACTAGGTAAACACACTTTTATAATTAATTATACATATTTTTTTTCTATACAACGTAAAAAAACGGAACAAATAACTAGGCATTCAGTCATACCTCAACAGACAGAACATTCCTGTGATTAGTAACGACATACAGTACCTACCAGATCGTATTACATTCCTGTCCGTCATCACGTGTTTTTTAACGTCCAACGTAAACCTTGTTAGCGTGAGGCGTCCCCCCGGCTGTAAAAGGTGGTGGGTTCCAATCAGCAGGCCGGACCCCATAATACAGGTGTTCGTGTACCCCCATGATATCATCAGTCATGTCAAACGACCCTCGTCAAGTCAGGTAGCGTAAGGTTCCGGAATGATTGACGCAGGAAAAGAAAGAAGGGAGTATGAAGGTGAGGCTAAGGATATAAAGTAAGGATAGTAGGGGAAGTTTAATATAAATTCCGTTGTTTATGAGAGTATTGTAATATTAGGTTAATGATGCAAGGTTTGGAAAGGGGGATAGGCTTATGACTAAAAATAAACTTAAAAAAGGAGGAGATTAGGAAAAGTATTGAATAAGATTTTTAAAAAATAGGATAAGTTAAAAAAAGTTGGATCAGAAGGTAAGTTTAGTAAAAATAACTAACACTTAGATAAGAAAGAAAGATTATAATTAATAGTAAATGGTAGGATGAGAAGGAATATTACAAAGAGGATGATTGGCTAAAAAAGAAACATGGTTAGGATGAAAAGAAAATGTTACAATGGGGAGAGAATGTTAGTATGTGAAGGTAAATCTAGGGCGAGAATGGAGTATTAAAGTTTGAAGTGACTTTAAGGATAAAAAAGAAAGGTTAATATAAGGATCTATGGTTATTATTAAAAGTAAAGGCTTGAATGATGAGAGAAGTTTAGGATTATAAATTAAGGATAGAATTATGATGGAATTCTGGTATTAAGAGAAGGCTTATGTTAAAAAATATATTTGGAATGAAATGTATTCGAATTAGGTGGGAAGGATGGAAATGATAAGAAAGATCAGGATGATGAGGTGAGTTTTGGATGATGGGCAAAATAGAGAATGAGTGAGGTATAGGTAAGAAAAGGATGTGTAGGAAAAGATATTAAGAAAGGGGAAGTAAAGGATGCTGAAAGAAGATCACGATGAAGAGGTAAAGTTAGTATGTATGAATAGGTAATTCTTTGATTAGGAGATAAGTTTGGGATTATAAAGAATTATTAGGAATAGGAATAAGAAGGCTTGTATCAAGAAAAATCTTAGAATAAGGAGGCTATGTTAATACTTGGAGGTAGTGACAAGATCAGGAGGAAATAATATAATGGAGAGGGAAGATTAAGGCGAGGAGAAAAGCTAAAGATGAAGTGGGAAGGCAATACAAACATATACTCATGAAAGAAAATAGATATTAAGTGTTTGGTTAGAAAAAATGTTTGTTTCCTATTGTTCCGTGCTTCACATCTTATTACCGGTTTGGCCATTCAACTATTTACACTGATGTAATATAGATGAGGGTAATAGAATATTAGAATAAGTCGACAAACATGTAGTAGGAATAGAAAGTAGGGAATTAATTGAGAAAAGCTACCTTCATCCAAAACCGCAGTCAAACGTAATATTATTTCTAGGATAATCTAGCTCTTCATGCTTTTGTAAACATTACACATAAAACTGTTTATAAATTAATGCTGAAATAATTGTATGAATGAAAGAATGAAAAATAATGAATGGTGGTAGTTTAGCAATTATATTTAAAATTTACACAATCATTTTTATATTTACTTTTGTTATATAATTGTTAGTTTAATTGGTTAAGTGTAAGACAAGGCAAACTGGCCTTTACTTTGCCAAAATGTTTTAAAAAAAAAGGAGAATAAATATGTACCTTAGTATACCAGGCTGAAATTGGGTTCATAATTTTCCCAATTACAAAAAAATATACAAGAAGAAAATGACGCTTTGGTCTAGATTTCAATTGATGAGTCTAGTTTTTTTTAAATCTCAATGGTCTTTAAATGGCTGTCCTTAATTACAATGTTTTGGAAAAAAAATATTCCGTTACGAAATAATATAGACAAAATAAAATACACTATTCACACCTACGTTTGTTATTTAAATTAAATTATTGGTGATAAATCTCGCACTAGAAATATTTCAAATAAAAAAATAGTGTTTACATAACCAAGTTTTCGTTAAACCTTCTATTTATAAAAACAGAATGTTAGTCTCAAATCTTTAAAGATTTAGACATATTCTTATTTGATTTTGTATACATCAATTTTATTTACCAAAGAAACAATAAAACGCCCACTTTAAATTAAAAGAAAATTGTAAATGAATTAATTGAAAAGATCATAACATAAAACAAAAGAATGTGGATGGCAAAAAAAGTATAGCACACATACAAATAATAAAGAAGCACAAATTGTATAAATTATAATGAATGAAAAAAGTGAGTTTTTGACATTGGGGTGAAGGGGTCGAGTTTCTCTTGGTGTTCAGACCCATCCCATTCAACAAGAGGTTCAGTGTGCTGGTGACACGAGATGCTTGTTACGTAGCACTCTTCTCAACTGCCCTCCCCCCTCTTAGACCCATTCAACCCTTCCAGACAGGCGTCAAAAGCACCGCGGGGTGGATAGCGTCGCCAGCTTGAAGGGTGAGGGGGTTACGCCCACCCTGTCGCCTCTTCTCATCCCTCAACTAACACACCCTCCGAAACCAGCGAACACAGCCTTCCTACATCGACGTCAGTCGTCGTATGATCAAACAGGCACCACGATGCTTGTTCTACCCGCCCCGCCCCCCTCCATCGAACAGTTCTTCCTACTCCCCTTTCAACCATCCCTTAATCCTTCCATGTCAAGTAAGGGATGATCATGAGGTGTAAGAGAACTCACGCCTTCCCTTCAAAAAAGATCGATCGTGATAAGATTTGTGTCCGGATGGTGAAATGGACATGATCACAAACAAGACCTACAAAACTACGGCTCTTTGTGACGTACATGGTAAACGGATGATTACCAGTCGTTAGCTAATGGGTCGTTAAACCTCTTGAGTGTGGGCCGGTTGGAAATCTTTGAAGGTTCCTCCAAATTTGACTCCTATTTTGAAGTTTCAATAGTTCTTTAAGCAAGTAGTTTACTCAAAGTATTTTAAACGGTGTCATAGTACGTTGGTACACGTTCGTTTATATGGTTATTAAAAAGGTTGTGACGATAGTAGTTATTTGTTTATAATTAAATATGAAACAAATAACTATGTCTGCAATAAATAAATGGCAAGTTGAAAATTATTATATAAATAAATTAACACAATCCTTAATCAATTAAAAATATTAATTGCAAATTTAAGTAATATAAATTATTTTATTTACAATATATGCTCTTACTTAATTAACGCAGTTTATTTGGACTATTTTAAGATAATACAGTATTTGGAACATATTTAACTAGCATTTTCCCTTGGAATATATTGAAGAACGTCTTAGAGCCCATACAGACTAAACGAACATTTAGTTACGCCCGTGGAATATCTGCGAAGAAGGCCGAGTTAGAAGTAAACATACCCGCATTTAACTATAGGGAGAAAAATAAATAATTTAAAAGTAACATTCCTTAATCTACACAGCTATAATTTAGCTCCATTCTTCCCTTATAAACAAACCAGAATATTATAGTTTGACGTTTAGTGCGTTATTAACTCATAATAATATTTATTTAGGAAGTGATAGTAAAAATACATGTGAGACATTTACAATTTATTTTAATTGTATTAATTTAAATTAGTAAAACTATTATACCTGGAAAATGGAATCGAACCCGAGATCCTCTGCTCACATCAATACTTTCCCACTGAGCTATCCAGGATTTTTCCCGTGCTTAGGATCATTCTTCACTCGTAGTTAAATACAGAGTCTGTTATGGACGTGTGAAATTGATCGACTACAATGAGCTATCATTGAATCCACAGCCAACTTCGACTCGGGAGGGCTGTTATACTGCCAAATATACAATATAATATTGTAATTAATTTGAATTTAAATTAATATCTACATACAAGCTATAAATCATCGTAATTAAAGAAATGTCTGTATGGAGGAAACAAATCAATTAATTTAAATTTAACACTTTAGATATTATTCTTTAGTTGTTTTTAAATAAAGGGTGTTACTAAGATAAAAGACTAGGATTTTAAAGTAAAGTATTTAGAATTTATTGTAATAAAAATTAATTAAATATATTAAATACATTGACAATTTAATGAGTTTGAAAATATATTTAAATAAAAGGTTAAACATCTTAATATAGCTCATATTTAAAAATGTAAGTATTTAGTAAAAACAATCGATAATAATGCTGTGTTACCGTATTATTAACAATTATTTTAGTAAATATTTATATTTTTAATCATTAATTTTTTAAAGCTGTTTAGTCTTTCATTTATTTATTCAATATTTTTGAACTCACTATGAATCGTTACTGTATTTTATACCACTTAATTAACTTTTATTACTCTTTTATACTTATAAATTTAGAAAACTACTGTATTATTAATCCAATAATGTTGGAAATTAATAGGTATATTTTTTTAAATGATGAGAAATAGTCATTTGGAAAAACAATACACTATTGGGACACTTTAGACAAATAATTTGAAACAATAAGGAATGTCGAATACAATAGCATAAATTGTATAAATAATATATTATGTAAGTAAAATATGATAAAATTATAAGACAATACTGATATTGTATTTATAACATGTACTTTAATTTTAGTCTAAGGCCAAGGTAAAAAAAAATGAATTAATCATATAGTGTGAACTACAAGTTTTTGAAGAATTAGAAATATTTTAATTTAGTATATTTTGATTAAAAAACTTTGTATATATTAATGTATTATTTGAAAAAAAAAAGTCCCAGGAGTTCAGTTTTTCTTTGAAGAACATATATTTTATGTTATTCTATGATGATTTAACCAAGTGACATTAAACTATCCAACGTTTACTATCAAAATTTTATCTAATTTTTTTAAACTTTGAAATTTAACACTGCATAATTGATTAAATTTATTTATTGACTTAGGTCAAATATTAATAATAATAATAATATTTAGCGCCACGTCATACTACTCGTTCGGGTTATACGCTTTAAGTACTAATTACTATAATAAATTAGGAATTGGGATGGTTGAATTAGATGAAGTAAACCCACATTTGTGTGGAGGGAGAGTGGAAAGCCATTTAATAAAAACCACTCCCAGTTCACCCAACCGAGATTCGAACCTCGATCTCTCCGTCCTCAGCAGTCGAGCTCAACACGACAAGCGCGTTAGCCAACCACACCACCGAGGCGGGTGAGGTGAAAGATTCAAGTACATATTATGATGCAATATCAATAATTTAATTTTTTTTTAATCATAGATATCTTAGTGGTAGGACATTGGCGTGATATATGTCCCAGGTTCGATTCTCTTATCCAGGTGTCATTATTTAACTAACTTAAATAAATTTAATCATGTTCTCCAAACGGGCGTACCCATGGTAACATTAATTTACACTTTGATCGTTAATATTCTATCAATGCGAGATTAATTAGATTACTTATTTGACACATAAAAATGATTCATTTCAATATCTCATATCAAATAAAAAATTTAAAAAATTATAAAGGAAGTGATTCCAAATTAATATTTTTGACAAATAACTTAAAATAAAGATAGAAAACACATGTAATACATTTTTGGGCTTCTGATATGTTAATGTGTTATGACTAAAACACGGGGTGAAAAAGAGATTGAAAGATTTCTGTAGTTCTTTGTCATAAACACTACTATTGAAAAGAGATATACAGTTTATATATATATATATATATACAGTTTTTATATATATATATATAAAAAATATAGCCCCACTCACTCAATGTGTAAATTTAAAACTAACCCTATCACGGAATAAAAATACATATAATTCAACATGACGCACTGACAACTCCGTTGATCCCTTTTTTTTTTCACCTTCACTTCTTTATCTCCGTTATTGGCTTCTATTTCCATTTCCCACTAGCCAAAAGGAATTGGAAATAAAGTTCTTGTATTTTTCAATAACAGCGGTGAATGAGGCTATTGCCAGTCCTCACACCCTTTAAAATTGAGAATACCGAAACTTCTTCACATGATGTATGGAGGGTAGAAGGTATATCAGGGGTAAGTATATTGGAAAACAACACGGGAGAAATATACTATGTACTGTACATCCTGCAGGAAAGATTTTTTAGACAAAAACATTTTTTTGTTTGTGAATGAATATATTCACTTGATCCCGATTCTAAAGGACATTCAAGTTGGTTAAATTATTCCATTTTAACATTTCTTTAATATTTGTATTAAGTGGAAAATATCACCGATATAAATATTTTATAATGATATTGCTAAAAACATTTAAGTATGTGGCTAAAATGAATGGTTTCGTTAAAAGGTATTTACGAACGTGTAAGTAAATTAAATGGATGTGTTGTTTATGGGTATAGCTATTGATTTCACAAATATGATTATATACATGGATGGGTGGTAGGTTTTTTTATAAGTTACATACATACATATAAATGGAAGAGCTGCATGTACGTTTTACATAATTAAAGGATTCTCCCATGTAACTAGCTAGACATATTATTTAAATCAACAACTTTTTAAAGTGGAATCTCACCTGTCATGTCAGGGTTCGGAATCCACCTATCTAGATAACAGATAGCACTCACTAGACTCCTCTAACCCATCAAATGTGACTCTTTCGAGCGTAGCCACGCACGTAAAACGCAAGCAGCGGTTGATTTTGGGGTCGATGATCTCGTGTCCTCCATCGATCCCTTTCATCGTAGGGAAACAAGCCCCGTGGTGTAGTGGTCAGCGCACATGGCTACGAACCTAGAGGTCCCGGGTCCGATTCCCGGCTGGTACCTTTGGTATTTTTCCCTATAGGGGAGTAATATCAATGGTCAACCGAGTTTGATTAATTATGCTTAAGTTAGGTTAAGACTCACCCCGGTTCCACAACATCATAATAACTATCAACACATCATCTCATTTCAGGTACGACGTGTAGACAACATCTTATGGTGTACCCTGCGCAATGCTCTGTGCCAACAGAGAATCTAATAATCTACACATAGGGGCGACCAAACTTGGACGTGAAAGTCTCTTCCGGTCAAATATGCCATATGATTTTTAAAAATTTGGACAACTGGGAAAACCTTCTCGAATTTCTCAGCTACCATCGGAGGAAGGATTTGGCTCTGAGGAAGAGAAAGATGTCAGTCGTCTAGCCTTAGGAATCACCTTAAAATGTTTTTTAACTTGAGCTGTCCAGTGGAGACCTCGTGGAGATGGCTTGACCAGTTTTACCGGAAGGTACCAGCTACTAGCCACTTTGTGTATGGCATGTAGGTAGAGAGGGACGTTTTATGTAATGCAATAAATGGAAGAGTAGTAAATTACTATAATTGTATATATAAGATTAGTATGTATACATGGCTTATTATGGTTATTAGTACATTTAATCATTTAAATGAAAGAGTAATATGACTTTATCTGCTTATAAGTTAAATTAATTTTGTTTAAAATACCTTACATTGTGACTCTCAAGGCGAATTGTATTCACGAGCTCATTTAACATTTAGCGAAGAAATATAGTTTTAGAAATTGTGTTCAAAGACAGTACTCCCCCACTACCTCCCCCATTCCAATCCCATAACCCTGCCACACACAAATACACATACACACACACGATTCCTCCCCCCTTCCCCCCAGTCCATGACTCCCTTCGTAGCATGCCAGAGGGAAGTGAAGTGAATTACCCACAATGCAACGAGAGCCCATCCATGTATATATTAACACCAGCTCCAGCTGTTTCAACTCCGTTTTCAGAGATTACTGAACAGTGACGTGTCACATTACGTGGATGTCCAAAACGGGATTAGTCATGTTTCAGAAACTCAAATTAATGAACATCTAGAATTGAAGATCTTTCCATTGGATTTGATCATAATATAATCAACAAAAAATATATCATCACTTTTTATAAATGGAAACATTACATGGAATTACTATTTAACTTCAGCAACGGGTCTTATTATAGAAAACAATCAATATCTAATTTCATATATTTAATACTTTTTTTAAGAGAAAAAAAAATTTGTAGCTACACGTTTTTTTTCCTTATGACATCCATAAAACGTTTAGCTTAAAATACTTTTGAACAGCGAAAAAGTTTCAAGCGCGCAACCCAGTTTCCTGATTACATCGCCGGGAAAAGTTAAAGTGTTTAAAATAGCCGAGCGCAAAGGAAAGGCGTGTGATTTCCCTAGAGTTTTGTTAGTGAGAGCATAACTAACATACGCACCTATAAGAAGATTCGAAAATTCTCACACAACGAGATATTGGTTGAAATAGTTCTAGTGAAACCGAGTTGTATTCTCTATAGTATAAATAAGACGCATCCCCTGCGTGACACCAAAGTAATAATAATATTAGGTAGACAGAAAAAGAAATAAAATTAAAAGATCATATAAGAAATATCATGGTGTCTACTCAACTTGACCAATGAAATCCCCGACTTTTTCCCTGATTTCCCCTGATAATTTCCTAAAATTCCCCACTAAAAAGTATGTAACATCCTTCTAACTCCCCCCCTACACCGGTCGATTTTCTATTAATCTTTTTTTTTAATAATAATAAGTATTAAAATTTTAATATTTTTTTTAAATTTGTATTAAAATTGTTTACTAGGAATTAAAAATATATTACACAGCTACAAACAAAAACATAACATAATTTACTGATTTAATGATTATTGTATTTCATATTTTGAGTAAAATATCCTTTTCCCAGATTTTTATTGTGATTTACCAAATTCCCGGCTTTTTCCCGTTTTTTCCCGATAACTTCAAATTCCCGTTTTTCCTGATTTTCCCGGATATTAGACACCCTGAATATATAAATAGGTGATGAACCCAACGCCCTCCAACCACCACCCTAGCCTCTATTACCAATGTGCGAATAATTTCCCATCCCTAACTCCCTTCATATTTTTTGGAAAATTTAAATTAAATATTAAAGTGATTCGCTGAAAAAACGACGCCGAATGTCATAAAACAATAAACGTGAATGTTGTTAATCAACATATATTGAAGAATATATTATTAGTAAAATATAACATATTTATATGATTCAGATATTTAAACTTTGAAATAATTATTAGCTTATTTAGTTATGTTTTTGTAAACTAAAAAACAACAACTTTGCAATTTTGTTCGCCTAATGGAGGGACTGGCCCTGTATATATGTATGTTTGTTGGATTTTAAACAACCGTTCGTATTATAAGTATATTTACTAGTTACGATAATGTGTTCGGGACACATAAGGTTTAAAATAGAGGACGTGTACACGCATTTGCGTAAGGGAGGAATATAAAAACAATTAGGAATAATCACCCTCAATTTATCCGATCAGAATTTGAGCCCCGATCTCCCCGTCATCAGCAGTCTAATTTATTGTGAGAGTAACTCCTTAAACCATGTGGACACTAAATCAGGTATTTCTGTATTGATTGAAATAGAGATATACATTTAAAATAATTAAAAATGTTGGTGCACTGGCTTCACAATCTTGGGCTGTCACATGTCAGTAAATTTAGGTAGGAAGGATGAAGGTATAGTTGGATATAAATGTATCAACATTTGAGTAAAAGGAGAGTTTTAAAATATTTAGAAAAAAATATTCTCATTACACTTGACAGGGTTTTTAGTCGCGATCCCCTGGCTACCAGCAGATTAATGACGACTTAAACTGTGAAGCCACATGTCCGTGTTTGGGCTAAGTTGTAGGAAATATAGTTAAGATTTCAAAAGTTGATTAAATCGTCCTATCGTTATATTAAAATTATTTTTGTGATATCCTTACAACAACAAAATTTGAACGTACTGCTATTTTGGGGGACCTGTTAGATTTGTGACCATTCTCATTTCGTTTAATCCTTTTTGGAGATTTGCTAGCCTAAATATAAGCGCGTTATGGTGGACAATCACTCTGTCAGTGATTATAGGTGGTATATATAAAACATGTTAACTAAATATACCAACACTTAAATTATACAATACCATTCCATTTTAAATGATATGGCTACTATCCTCATGGCGCTTATTATCAAAAGAACTCTAAATATGTGTTTAAACTTTTGGTAATTTTGACTTAATTTTGTCTTAATTTTCCAAAAGAAAAATGTATATTTTCCTATTATTTTATGTGTCAATCGATAGAAAATAGATTTCGTTGTTTTCGGTGTTTTCTATTAAATCCTTGAGATAAAAATATTAAAGACAAATTGGTAATTATCAAAATTGTATGAAATTAAAATATTTGATAAACCAGTAACTTGTAAAATCTCTGTAAATAAATATCAAACTTTTTGATATTTATGTGTTTAAGTACTAAAATTTATGTTTAAAAACATAATGTTAAAACAAATTTAAATAATAAATATAAATAAAATTTTCATTAATTTAGCCTACATAATTTCCTTTGTCACACTCGAATTGTGAATTGAAACATTCGCTAAGCGTCAGAGCGAATCTTTCCAAATTTCTTCAAATCGATCAGTTCTACAAACTAAGGGATTTCACCTTGATTTGAGTTTATTTACAACATAAGAAAATTGTCACGTAATAAAATGCAATCCATACCTAAAGCCCTCCCTTGAAGGGCGATGAAATATGAAGAGTGACTCTCTCGTAATTTCATTTCGATAATGTCACCGGTATCGATCGATCTGAGAACATTAACTTATATGTATGAGAGGGAGAATAGGTTTCTGAAAAAAAATAAAACTACACTCAAGATTTGAGACGCAAGAAAAACAAGAATCTCAACGTGGGAATTGATCAAGAAAGAAAGAGGTTGGCTGGTAAAATTGGAGAAGCATAAATTGGAAGAAATCTTGGCTTTCCTCAAGTTCGTTCAGTTGATGTCATGCCCACAGAAATGAGAGGAAAAAGATGTTATGTCTTAAATATTGGATATAATTTGTTAACATCAAGAAGAAACCATTTTAGTAGTGATACAAAACTATATACATAAATAATAAACATAATAATAAAGTTTTGTGTGTATATTTATATTTATACACATACAAACACAGAACCAATATTAAATGAACAAAATAATAGTTACTTTTATACAGCCAGTTAGAGATATTAAAAAAAAAATCTGTGCTTTTAATTGATATGCAATACAACATATCACACGACTTAATAGCTATAATAAACCAATCAAAAATAAAATCCAACCTCTGAACAACTAAAAATATTGTACAATTCGACAATAAAATATTCAGTATTAATAACCTGACATACATTAATCATAAGTTCTTCCTTAAGCTTATGAGTGATGTAAGACACTGGGAACCAGCCAAACCTGGATAGTTAAGTGTTCAAAAGTTGGTGCACTCACCCCAAAGTCTAAGGTTTGATTCCCGTATAACAGTGTATTATTTACAAATATATTTGAAGATCTATAAGTATTAAAAAATACCAGGTCTATGCGGAAGCCGTTATCATAAAAGCAACAACTAAAATTTTACTTTTAATCCATATATTAATGTATTATCATCTCATAATTTTTTATAATGGAAGAAAAAACTCCACCGTAAATAGATCCATAATTTATATTCTCTTTGGGTTCGAACCATACACTTTTAAATTGAAAGCGATCTTAACTAAAAATTATACTAAATATTAGTGAGTACAATTATCTTAGTAATTGAACATAAAATAGATTGGAAATTTGAAGAAGATAAAATAGTGTAAATGTGTGTTGGTGCAGCTTCAATCCGTTAAAAAGCTTCCTTAAGGTTTGACATGTGTCTGTTTTGTATGGGGGTACCACACGCAATCGAAAGTGAGAGATGGAATTCGTAATAAACTCAAGAGATGGGGGCACATCATGACTAGAAAGCGTCAGGGCTGAGTAGGGAAAGATGAGAGGGGGGTGGGGGTTGGTAAATTGGCACACAAACTCTCTGGATTTTAACTCCACGAGCAAGCTGTCTTCAGGCTATATTCAGACACAACAAGCAATAACGTCAAGATGTGATGGGAGGAACCACGAAATCTAATCAAGATGTAGGTAAAGGGCTAAATTCGAGATATTGTTGCTTTATTACCTGAATAAGGTTTATGACGTAGCAGACACGGAAAGTCTGCCTACTACGCTTCTGGATGTCTTAGATCATATTAAACCATGATATTTGCAAGTTTCATTTAGAGCAGAGACAGGGATGGTAATAAACCAGGAAATTCGTGAATATGAAATATAAAAAGAAACAAAAATTCTTAATAATAGTTGATTAAAGAATATGAAAGAAACAATTTTGTAATACTTTCATTAAAAAAAAGTGTGTTCTTGGAATTTTAGAAAGAAAATATATTGCTACCATTTAGTTATTTGTTACCTCTAAAGAAAACAAAAATTTCGTTTTTTAGTTCTCGTCCATCTTTGTGAAAGGGGAAATGATAATTTTTGGTATAGAAGTTCTTCGTTATAACAAATACATATTCATAATGAGAATTTTTACATTTATAATGTGCCCAAATATTTACAATTTTAAAAATATTCAAAGAGAAATAAAAAAATTACATAAACCATACTTTCTTTCATCAGTAATTTCGAAAGTTTAACAAAATATTTTTTTGATGAAAAATTAAATTCAAGGACTATCATTTAAAAGTTTACAAATGTTAAATATCAAGGCCACAATTTATAAATAATTTGTCACTTGCTGAATGGGTAAACACTATTCACATATCATAAGAAACGTGATATTGTATATAAAATAAATGATAAAAAAAATCGCATATATCTTCTTATATAATGTATTTTAGCTAGGAAAAAAATATTAAAAATCAAATTTCAGTAAACTACTCTTAAGTTGCAAATAGCCAAAGATATATTTGTTTTAGTGAGAATTTACTCGCATCTAGAATTCATATTCTGAAAATTGAAAAATCACACCTGGACACGGGAATCGAAACTGGTATATTGGGATTAGTACACCAATGCTCTAACCACTAAGTTATCCATGAATATTTCCATACCCAGGGTCATTAACTTATATTTTAAGGTAGAGTCCGTGATAGACGTGCGGAAATCGTCGGCTACAAATGTGTGATTTATTAATATCACGAGCTATCAGATAACGCAGCCACCTTCGGTACCTGGATACGCGACGAATCCTGGATAGCTCAGTGGCTATAGTATTGACGTACTAAACCAAAGGCCCCGGGTTCGATTCCCATATCAAGGTGTTAACTTTAATTTTCTGAATGGGATACCATTAAGTTTACCTCAGAATAACAAACTCATAATCTTGTTAATCTTAATGAACCCTCCTCATATATGAATTTTAAATAATATTTTGTGATAATTTTGAAAAATTTTAAGTTTTCAAATATAAATTATTTTTTAAATATTTTCAAATAAATATTAGTTTGTAAAAACAATAACATATTTCTGTTTATCATGTAAATAATTCACAGATATCCAATTTGAACTAAATTTCCAAGATCGTTTTCCAAAATTTCAAATTTTTTTAAAATGCGTCATAAGTGAACCACCATTAAATTAATTTATTTTAGAAAACTTATAATCATTAATTATTATATTTATATTATCTATTATACAAAATAGACAACTAATTGTGAACAGAATCGTCGTGGCTTTTTTTTATATTCAAATATTTCAAAAATAATTCACAAGTTCCTAATATTTTTAAGAATTTGAAGGTTTCAAGAATTTAAAAGGTAATTTTTTTGTTTGTTTGATCTTTGAATATTATATACATATGAATACATATAAAGTTAAATATATACATATTTATGCATATAAAATGAAAGAAAGAAGAGAGAATTGTATAGTTATTTTACAAACTCGCTTACGAGACACCATTTATATATTTTTAACATTGACCGTCTTATTAATACTCTATTATTAATCAAAACAAGAACAAAATTCACATCAAAAATAAATCTACTTTGAGAAAAACCCAAATTAAAGTTTTTCAAATTTAACTAAAAATAAACGCAAACTAAAACACAAGTTGGTTGAACAAAAATTGTTCAAAAAATGTATCAGAATAATGATAGTTAGAAACACACGCGCGTTTGTCTGTCCACTTTCATCCAACTCGCCAGTATTTTCAACTCTAAAAACTGCCCAAACGTTTGCACCCCCCCATCCCTCTTAGGGGATTCTCACGTCTAGCCCACATTTTAGCTAAAAGACAAATCGAACTATTTTAACTTGCTCCAGTCTAGTACATTCTTTACCCTTCTACAAAGGCCACTGTACGACGCCACCTATCTTTCCAAACAGCCTTCCTTCCCTATATCCTTTTTAGTCTACATTTCATCTTTGGAACATCTATCGATGAAATATTCTTCCCCCTTTCCTTTTTTTTTTTTGTCTGTGAGTGTGTTACTTAGGGAGAAGCAAAACTATGGACGAATGGGACTAAAGTGGAGTCGAGAGGAAGCACCATAGAAAAGTCAAACAACTCCAAACCTTTTGAGGGGGAATATTTTTTCTTAAGGACTTCAAGATTATATTTCAAGCTTTTTAACAAACTCTTATATGCCATATACTTTTTCTCATGTTCTGTTATATGCGCTGTAGGTGACCCTTTTTTTTTCATATTAAAATATACACATTTTTATAATGAGATGTTAAAAGCAAGCGAAGCAAAGAGAATGTATAAATTAAAAAAGAAAAAAAAGAGATAAAATTAAAAGTTTGGATCTCCATGCTAGTTGGTTTTAATATTAGAATTAGGTTTTTAATTAAGTTGACTTTAATAAAAACCTATAATGTATGGCTATTTCAATAAAGTGTTTATAATATTTTTAAAAACACTTGTCAACATGATTGTTATCGCCAGCAATATTTTGATTATTTTTAGTCAATATTTGTGTGTTTCTCTCGGAAATGACAATATAAATTTCACATCATAATTATTTTAAATTGAAAAATATAAAAATTGTATTAACTTATATTATGATATAAGATACTATACATTTTGTGTAGCTATAAAATGATTGCCACAAATATACTTTTCCTTACATCACATTTTCCATTACTTCTTTAAAAACCAACAGTATTCTCTTATCATGTAGACGATATTGATAACGCTTTTCAATTATGAATTGCAAATTAAATATATAATTTTATGATCACAAAAATAGGTATTTCATTTTAAAAATAAAATGTGAATACAACTTTTGATGAAACTGTGACATACGATAATAAATGGCATTTTTGGAATAGAAACTTCAATTTACATTGGAATCAGCCAATTACGTCCTACATATGGGATTTTTCGTTGTTGTTGGCTAGTCTAACTATTTTCTTGTATAAGTTTGGGTTATTCATTAGTGGTGCTAGCTGTTCTAAGAATGTAGATCAAGAGTTTTCAATAAAATGCACCACAATTCGTCTGAATATTTCAAGAAGCTTCAATAGAAGGCTGACACTCTCAATAGGGCCTACGTTTAGCAAGGATCCGAAATATTCCAAATCAAAAACAAGCACTCTAGCAGTGAACTAAACTCACCATTCTGTAAATAAACAAACAATTTATTTGTGTGGGTGTGCACCGCAGTTATGTTAAAAGAAGAGTGGGGAGATTTTAAGGTGGTGATATGGGGGTCGAAAGTGTTTTTGATTGACGTCATTATCCACAAGAGCTGTAATGGTATATTTTAAATTAAATAAAAATGGACACCAAATTATGTTTAGTTTGATGGTCTAAGTTGTTACTGTTACAATAGACTGCACTGGTGGACTGGGTGGTAGGAATTTGAATCCCAGCAGAGTGTACCGAGGTTTGCTTTAAAAATATTGATCCACACTATCCCTTCACAAATGGTGGGTACATTTATTTTTTATTTTTCATTATTCATTACTACTTCATTAGTGTAAGTTTGTGATAGCCAAGATTGGAGTAGGGAGGTGAAGGGGTGGAGAGAATAAGTGGTAATAATCGGTGTGCACACACAAGTTTTGAATATTTGTAAACTACCTACCATTTTTTAATTTATTTTCTCACTAGGTTTTACTATCTGTTTAGAATATACGTATAGATGATAATTACTCTAATGAGGTAGGGAGGATGAAATACTTTGGAGGTAATCCATTTGCATTTGCATCGAAGGAGAGTGGGAAATCATTTAAGTAAGGCCACCCCTATTATACTTGACCGGGATTCAAACACCAATCTCTCTGTCATAGGTAGTCTAATCTACTTCAAGATTGACGCATTAGGACATGTGGGCAACGAAATGGGTAACTTACTAAACTCCGCTATATTTAAGCACCGTCTTAAATCTAAGACCTTGATACTTAGTAGCATTGAGTATTTGCTTGATGGAACAAATTCGTCTGATTGGTTGACGTCAAAAAAAACTGTATTCCTAGACAGATGCCTGGCCCATTACATCGGGATTTTCTGGAAAGTTGCCCAAATGTTAGATCACTGAGGAGTAAGATGCATTATACATAAACCATAATAGCCTGATCACTTCGTAAACAATACAGATTGATTATTATTTCCCAACCCGTGGAAAACGAATCCACCCCATTTGAATTACAAATGTCCTGAAGTTTATTCATTATTGTTTGTTACTATTTTTTATAGACAACATGTTTATTTGATTGATTGTATTTTGTTCTCTTTTTAAATTTTTTTTTAGGTTTAATACCAATAAGTTTAGAATTTTGAAACGTTAAGATTTCATAAAGTGATTTAATTTTGAAACTCTAATTATATTTATTTCTATACAATAATGATTGATGATAAATATTTTCTTCTTGAAAAATATAGATAAATATGTAGGTTACCAGACATTGCCTGGTAAAACCACCCAATGTATTGCGGGGTTACCCCAGGATACGTTTTCTTTGCTTTAAACAGAAAGAAACAGAATCTTAATTTTATTTATTTCAACAAAGTTTTTTATTAAATTTACAAAATCTAATAAAAAAAATTTAAGTTCCGTATTCCAGGTGCACATGTTTGTGCACAGGGTCTATAAGTTTCATAATTTTAGACCTCGGTGAGTGATAGATATTACGAAATTATCATGACAGACCGGCGAACAAACTTTTCATTTTATTAACATAGTCAAGTTCTATTCTAATAAAAAATTAGTTAAAACATTGGAGTAACCTGAATAATAAATATATTGAGGTTCCGTTATCCAATGATATAGTTGATATATACTAGGCTAAATTTTGCAAACAAAGTATTAATAATATATATATTTTATATATAAAGCCTAAGCTCTGATTGTAATTTAAAGAACATTGAAGGATAAAATTATGTAAAATAAGTTGAAAAAAAAAAATAGAATTCTCACTGTACAATGGTCAAAGTTGACACAATTTGTCAAACGAATCATATAAGAAACTCTTAGCTTGGCGTATAAATACATAAAAAGAATGTGTAAGCTTTGTGAAGTCTCAAAAATGTTTGTTTCAATACTGGACCAATTACTTCATTCATTTTTTAGTTATCAGAGATAAGCAGTTTTTAAAAAAAATATGAAGTGACATGCTTAAAATTATCCAATATAAGAACTATTTATAAATGCTTTAAACTTTGAATATGATTTTTCACCATTTTCATCAACTGTTGTTTAAGTAGACCTATATTTGTTTTATGATTATTTAATCTATCTAAGTTTTAGAATGCCTACCTAAATTGTGTTATAGTGGCAAATTTTGAAAAATTTGTTAAACTTTAGTTTTGTCAGAAGAACCGTCATTTGTAAGCTTTGTTTTCAAGCAACCAAAATCAGATAATTAAAGAAAATATTTTGTTTAAATTTACTAGTACCGTAAAATTATTTTATGATTAATTTAAACTATATTTTATTTAATATTCTGCTCAACTATATTGGTTGTGTATAGAAGCAGCTATTTAAATCAATTGCTCAGATTAAATATAATTTCGAAAAGAAGTTTTAATTATAGCAATAAAAAAATACAAGTTATTATATTAATATTTCAAAGGAAGTAATATAATTAAATCTCTCAAAAAAATTGTTATCATATTCTTAATCTCGTAAAAACACTTAAAAATATCAACACTGTGAAAATTTGAGATGCCTAAATAAACTACGTATTCGATTTAATCTTCGAATGTTTAATCCTAACGATTTCAAATCATTCCAGTTTTGAATATTTCGTTTATTTTTAAACTACATGTCTTAACTCTTGCATTAGTAATTTTCTACTTTTGTTTTCTTTGCCTTAACAAGACTTTTTTCCTCACGCCTTTAATACTCTTAATTGTATCGTTAGTTTACGAACTCCTCAACACAGCCTCTAACAGCATAATAAGTCTCGTGTGTTCGACAACGTAGTAGAGTTAATTAAGTGATCATATCTTAGGTCATGTTAATTTATAGTTTTGTTTGCATTCAAAATGTATCTGATAGGACAACAGGATATTTTATTCTAATTATTCAAGCCGCAATCATTTAATATGAAAAGAAGAAATATTTAAAATCTGAACACACACATATCCTGAACCTTTGTTTAATTTCAATATGTTCAAAAAGCATAGTGTGTTTAATTTTTGTATATTTTTAATGGGATGGAAAAAAATAGATGTGAAAAAACGTGTAATTAGACATACAATAAGAGCTTTAAAAAATGCATGCATATTATTACTCTCTATATCCATTATTAATTAATCTGAGGAAGTTTGTTTGAGTAATTTTACCAGACTTCCACTGGATAGAGTTTAAGGAAACTTCACGGTTAAATTACATATGGAAAAGTGCCCTCTAGTATAAACTTTATAGATTCGAACTTTGACCTCCCCATCACCAACAAAAGTATATTAAGAGTTTGACGCCCTTGAGCGCTTGACTACCAAACCAAACCACGAGTTTTTCAACTGTATTTAGTAAACTTTTCTATCTACAGTCGAATAATAATAATAATAATGAATGTTTTTTTAAATATGTAAAGGCCTACTTTTAAATTTATATGTTTTGCATTGTTAGTCATTCTCTGTTTTATTCCTAGAATTTAGTGAAAAATCATCCTTATTCTAAAAAAAAAAAGGATTTCCTCGGAAGTTTAAAATGCGAGTTCTTCATAGAAACGACATTCATAACCCAGCTCACACGGGTACTTCTAACAAATATACGTATTTAATTATTTTTTTTTCCCCTCTCTACTTGTCCAATACAACTCCGCGGAGGATACCAGCATCTCTTTATAGTTACACAGTTCTAGCCACTAATTCTACGCTCAAGAGTGGAAAATTTAAAAGAGAGAGAGAATGAATATAAAAAAAGTAGTCTTGGGTAAGGATAAGTTCGTTGCTGGTACGAGTGGGGAGAAAAGGCTCAGCTAAGTGCTTGGAAACGGAATGAGATTGTGGGCAAGGCCCCGTTTCACCTGAAATTTGAATTTTGCTTCACGGTCGTCGTGTTACTACCACTTTGTAAGAGCCAGTAATATTAAGCCTTTTTGGTTGAACAGGGGGAGATATTTAGCGCGTAACTCTTCGTGTAATAGTATTAAGGGCCGAATATTTTAAAGTACGTGGTAAACTTTAAGTTTCAGAGTTGTTAAAGGAAGTAGTTATAAAGGCGTTAAATACCAATATGGTGGGCAGTAGACTTAAAAGAGATTATTTTCACGCAAAATAAATTTTCTAACCAAGTACAGAGTTGGGAAGAACATTTTTCCTTTTATATATATATATCTTTATTTGTTGTGTGCTTGTTGTGGCTTATATGTATATTCACAATTTTTTACTAAACATGAGGAAGGTATACAATAGACAAAATATAACCTCAATTGCTTATAAGTGTATAAAGCTAATAGGTAAAGATCACTTTAAATATACACATATATATTTTGAACAACAGCCTAGCTTATAATTATTTCAACTCCCTTGTTTGTTATTTGTCAGAATTTTAGAAGGGCAATCCTTACAAAGATGACACAATGTTATTTTATTGAAGAGAGTTAAAATATATAAATATCTAGATTAAATATCATGTTAAAACTAGAGCTAATCTATTAAAAGTATAATAGCAACTAATGTAATCGTTGCTCAGAGAATTATTGAAGGCGAACCGAGGAGTATCCTGTCAGTAATCGTCTTTTTTTTACCTAAAATCACCGAGTTCCGTCACCCACGTGAGTCTGTCGTACTAAAGTACAATACTACTTTACTTGTGAAATTCGAAACTCGCAAATAGCTCACCGCATTACGTGCCCGGGTTTTGTTCACTGAGCTTAGTGAACCACGTTCGTATCCCGGCTTGTTGGCTCTTCCTCCCAGCCCGTTCAGCTTCGTTGTTCGTCAACAAGGATCCTCTTTTTCTCATTAGTCATCCTGAAGGGGTTAACTTTTACTCAATCAACTTGCCCTTTTGTACAATCAGTGACTATAGCTAAATCCTTCAAGAAGGAGATATTTTTAACACGTTTGACTTATTGTATTCAAGAAAACTAAATCTGCATTGCCTTACTTACAAGTAATAGCATATTGAAATCGTTATTCGCTATTCAGCTTACCAAAATTATTTTTCCTAAGGTCTTCCTGGTTGTAATACACTTCCAAAGTGGGTCGAGAGAAAATATATATAAAAAAACTGTCAATAAAATTAAAATCTCATATATATATATATATCATTTATAAATACTAACACTTCTCTGGAGAAATATACATTTAACCTACATAAAATATTAAACTTTTATTAATTATAAGTATAATATTATACTTTTATTAATATATATATATTAATATATATTAATATATATATATTAATATATATTAATAAAAGTATAATGTTTTATGTAGGTTAAATGTATATTTCTCCAGAGAAGTGTTAGTATTTATAAATGAGTTAGAAAGCTAAAATTTCGTGAAATTGTAGAAGACCACTAGGTGCTCAAAACTTTCACTTGAAAACATATAAAAAATGATAATTACAAAAAATTAAATATTATCAAAGGTAATCATTTTAATTCGTCGACATGTTATTTACATTAAAAACCAAGGATATATTAGAATAGAAATTCCAGCCTCAAGTCTAATAGATATTTAAGCTCATAACAAATTGACCTGTTTTTATAGTTTTGTTTGTTTCATATTAATATTAATAAATAAAAAATAGTTTATTTGGCAAATATAAATTGCATTGGTAGCGTTCAACATCATTATTTAAATTGAACTTACATTAACATACAGTACTCGAATTGGGCCAGCACGCACCGGAACGCCGTTCCGGTTGATACGAAAGGATATTACGAGCGTTCCGGTTGATACAACACAAATTTAAAGCGTTCCTCCTGCACAATAGAACGCTACTTCATCGTCCTTCGAATCATTTTTTCAAAAGGATCTCCATTCTAGTCCGAACGAACCAAGATCCTACTACATTTCTGTATAGTATATTGGATTTCGAACGGACCTAGATGCTACTTACTACGCGTCTGTATAGTATAATATATGTTGTATTAAACTTGGCTCTCCAAGAATTTGCTTCACAATAGAGACGACGATTCCTATAACAAGGCATGACTTAGACACCAATATTTTAAAGATATTAATCTTTCACCTCTCCTTTTGAAGGCTATTGTGGGTATTAGTTATAGAAAGGGAATTTGCTGTTTTTCTTCGTAACCTTCAGTTTCACATTGTTTTTCATAGTGTAAATATCGAACCTATTTAAAGTCTTGAACTCAGTGCCACAAGTGAACCAGCAAAAAAAAATGCACACATTTTATAGCACTACCGGTTTTTATGCCGATGCTGCGGATGGGGACCGGTGTATGTCCCACGGTTGGGCAGTAATTATACAAATTTTGTTTCTTATGATGATGATGATGATGATGATGATGATGCGAATGACGACTCGTGCTTGCACACGGTTATGTGATTGGATTTTACGTATATTTCTTAATGTAGGAGTACGTATTAGTTTATTGTGGAAATTAGTATAGATTTAACACTGTACACGATTTATTTTATTTATTTCACTTAACTATTATAAAATTGATATTAAATTGATACAGTTTATGTTCATTTACGAACTGACGCGGAGAGCCAGAGCTAGTTTTGTTACAAACTGAGATTTTCTCTCTGTTGATTACTATAATTCTGTGTGGATTAATACACACAAGCTGCTTATATATGAACTACCCCTTGCTTCTTGGACCCCTTGTCACCAGTGTTAAAACTAACTAATAGGAGAATTCCTGGCAACCTGTGTTGTGAAGGATAGCTTCCTGTTGGGTAAAGGTAGCTCATCCATCACCTGATTTTCAAATAGAACGCAGGGAGTATTTTTAAAGAAAGAAAGTTTTAAAACGCAATATGTTAAAATTACTTCCGAAAGCGCGTGATTCTCCATAGATGAAGTACTAAAAGGAAACTTTACATAAAATTCTTTTTAGGAAAAATAAGCTTCATCCATGATTTTTTTAATATATTAGAGGGGTCAAAAACAATATCATTACAATTTTGCAGGTAAGTGTTTATTTTTGTAAATTATGTAAGATTTTATCTCTACCAAAGTTAGCTACAATATTTCCTTGCCGCATAAGTTTTATAACTAAACATATTTTACTCAAATCGCAATGAATGAAATGAAAAATTACAAATGGTGTTAGTTTTCGGCGGCTAAATCTTTAGAAATGATAAGCGTATTTAATAAAAACTGAGCCTGCTCAGTAGAGTCAGAATTTAATTGCAAATTAATGTCCCAATATGTGATGTCTGAAACAAGCAAATACATACGAAATTCCACCACCCAGGTAATAATGCCAATATTTATTTTTTAAAAACACTGTCCTGGTGTGGTCCGAGATAATACTTAGATAAATTAAAATGTGCACATAATTTAAAGGGCTTCACCACTACAGGCTTAGTAAGCTGGTGGCCGAAGTAAACCCATACTCAAGCTGTCACAAGGAATAACAAGATTAGGAATGAAGTTATCCGGGAAAGAATAGACCCGGTAGTACAAGGAGTACATGAGTTAGTAGAGGAAGCAAGAGTGAGATGGTATGGGCATGTATTGAGAATGGAAAAGAGAGGATGACAAAGAAAATTTTGAAAATGAAGCATGCAGGAAAAAGATAGCAAAGGTGGCCAAGAAAGAGATGGGAGAAGCAGATAAATGAAAGTGTTCAACCGAGAGTAGAAGAATGAAAGAAATTAAAGGAGGAAGAGTTGTGGAAGAATAGAAGAAGATGGATGTATTTTGCTAAACTGTCCCAGCCACAGGCTGGAATCAAATTTTGATGATAATGATTATGATGATGATAAAGGGCTTTACATTAAAGAACAGAATATCGGGTTGCTTCTGCCTATTTAAGAAACAGTGCTTATTACAAAATATTTTACATTGTAAGAACAATTTTAATATGAATTAAATAATAAAAATAATTTTGAAAAAACTCATAATTGTTCATAATATTGTAAAACAAAGAATTTTTCAAATTTTCTGGTGCCATATTTTTCCTATTCTGTATCAACATTTTGTATGAATTTAGAATTTATTTAACTGAATTTGCGGGAGTGAGAGTAGAAAATATTCTATACATATAACCCTTAGAACACTCATCCGGGATTCGAGCTCAAACCTCGATATTACCAGTAAACCACATTACAAGAGGTTGACACCTGATCCCATGTGCTCACTAGTGGATTTCCCTGGTTGTTTTAAGTATTCCTCATTTTGGTGTCATGACTTATTGGCTCTCGGCTTCCCCCTCCCTACGACAAGACGGCGTGTTCTCGACAGTATCTTGATCGAAAGAGAAATAAATGGCTGCGGCGGATACTGGGTTTTTCGAGCTATGTCCTCAACAGAAGCTCCAGAGAAAGAGGGGGAGGTAATTCATAACTTTACTTGGGAGGGGAAAGAAAATCATACATTTCTTTAGTGTTAGAAGCACGGTTCAAAGTTCGTGGATTTCAATTAACGCGACGTGGGGAAGTATGCATTTACTTTTCCTCGACCCCTCGGCGAGAGCAATAAAAAAAACTAACTAGATATTTTGATAGATGTCGAAGTTCCCTAAAACCGAAAAAGTGTTTCTCGCTATAAAGTCTGTCTGTCTGTCTGTCCGTCTGTATCTCGGCCAAGAGGCAAAAACAATTTTACTTATCAGGCTTAATCTTGGCATCAAGAGCTTAATAAGGTTTCGTTGAAGAATTTTTGGAATTAGATATTTAACCCTTAAATTAAGGGTAGTTTGCTGATGGGGGAAAAAAGAGAGAATAGATTTTCTCAAAACCTGCTCCAAAGATTTTAGCAAAAATGTGTATGCATCACTGTTTAACATAAAATAAAATGTTAACTTATTTTTCTATGAAAAAGACTTGTAGAAAAATTTACATAGGCAGAAAAATCCAATGTTGATCATTTCCTCCCAAATATTTGAGATACGAAATAACTTGACATTTTCTACAACAATGTGTATTATTTTCTTTCAAAAATATTACTAGCTTTTAGTATATGTATATATTTTAAGACAAAAATGAGAGAAAAGCATAGCGGTGAATTGTACTATTAATTTTATTTATTAATCATGCGTTTTAATACAAAAGTTGTATTGTATCGGCTGGTGGCTAAATATATTAGGAAGTAACGACCATGGTATTAAGGTAAGTAAGCCATCATTAGCGTGGTTAGTGGACACTTAGGGCCTGTTTCATGTCTCAAGTGCGTCAAAGCACTAATTACAAAATGACAACTACCTAAGCTCGAATGGAATAGGACAGTTTATCATATGATACAGACCCAATCGATTGTTGTCTAGGTAGGTGTTATATTAGAAAGGAACGTACTTTGTGAATTGAGGTTACTAGAAACCAGTTAAATAATTAGATGTTAGAGGACATTAATATATAAAATTGACAGAGGAAGTGTTTAGAAAGATCATAAGTTGAAAAAAGCTTTAAGAATAGCAGAAAAATTAAGGAATAGAGTTCAAGGGAAATTTACTAAGAAAAGTTTATGATTGAGGACCAGTCAATATGAATAAATACAGTAGTCATATGACAAAATATTATTTAAAACCTAATAAAAGTTTAAACACTGGAGATTAACATTAAAGTTAGGTGATATAATATGTTTTATAATGTTTAAAGTTGGTTGAACCTATGTGCACCTTCTATAACAGATAAACTATTTATATTATAGCTATTAAATTTTTTAACCTATAAGCCTTAGGTTTTTTTATACTTTGTAATTTTAATGTGTAATTTTAATGTTTTTGGAATTCACATTTAGATATGTCTCTTTCACTATTTTGTAATGGTGTAATTTATATTTCCTCATATCATCTAACTTTAATGTTAATCTTCAGGGTTTCAACTTTTATTAGGCTTTAAATAATATTTTGTCATAAGACTACTGTATTTATTCATATTGACTGGTCCTTAATCATTAACTTTTCTTGGTAAATTTCCCTGGAATTCTATTCCTTAATTTTTCTGGTATTCTTAAAGCTTTTTTCAACTTATGATCTTTCTAAACACTTCCTCTGTCAATTTTATATATTAATGTCCTTTAACATCTAATTATTTAACTGGTTTCTAGTAACCTCAATTCACAAAGTACGTTCCTTTCTAATATATTTACTTTTCTCCTTACTAAATTTAATATGAATATAGCAACAATTAGGTAGGTGTTGTCCTGTATCTAGCATCAGGCCACAATTGAGGTGCGCTCAGTCAGACTGATATTGGCATTTAAACAATAGATAAACAGCATTCTGAGCCCTCCCCCTTCCCCCCGTTAGTGCACCATGCTATTATTCGAACCGAAATACGTAACTCCAGCAATTGTATGCATTATCTCTTAAGCCACATGACCATGTGGGGAGTCATCAATAATTAGGTTTATTATTAAAAATTTTATATTATTTATTAACCCTAATAAAGTAAAAAGAACAAATTGCTGTATTTACCTTACAAAAGAAAGAGAGGAAGTGTTGAAACAAAATTGTTAAAAAATATATATAATTTCGGAATTTAATGTTGGCCTCTTTAGTATAAGTTTTTTTCGTTACGTACAGTAAATTTGTACAAAATAACTTTTGCCCCTCTTGAAACTAAAATGATTAGAAGGTGGTTATTATTTACTAAATCGAAAGATTAATATAAAAACAATTATTTCTTTTCTCGCAATTACATTTATATATAAAAACAAGACAAATGCTATCAGATCAACCAGCAACATCCAAATAAAAAAACAATAAAAATTATAAACCGAAACAACTTGTTTGAATTTAGTCTTTAAAAAGAAGTTAAACCAATTAAAAACGTTGATATTGGATCACATCTTATCTCACTGATTAGATAGGTTAATTTCTGTTGTGTAAGCCAATTAATAATAATTAATATTATTTATAAATTCTACCTCTAGATATCAGAATGGGTAATATTGTAAGGGCTGTTAGGCCCAGGAAAAGACGAAAGAGCACATTTATAAGCAGGTAGTTAGTGACAAGTCTTTGGAAGTCAGCGATTTGTAGAATTCTAATAAAAGATATGGTACTGTTGCGGTTTGATATCCTGTGTTTGGTCACATTCACCACGAACGAAAGAAGTTGGGATTGGCTGACAGTTGAGTCGTGGAGGTAGCGTGCCCCTCGAAAAATATATTATGTTTTTAATGACACTTGGCGTGGTGATTTCAGTACAATATTACCATATTGTATATTTTTTCTGTTAGATCTATATTTTCTTTCTTCCTTCACCTATGACAAGGCATCTTGTGAATGTGGGGAATGCCAGGCCTCCACCGTGGTTCGGATTCCACGTTAAACTGTAGGTCCTCCATTTCATCTCACAATCACCCAACCATTACACATTAGCGTAAGTGCGTATAACCTGAACGGGTAGTAAGACGCGGTGCTAATAATAATAATAATAATAATAATAATAATATATTTTCTTTCAGAGTAGGGTCTATTAATTAAAATAATCAATAACGGCTAATGGGATCTATTATTTTTGGATTCAAACGGTAGAACTTTTCTAAGGAGAAAAATAATTGATTTGAATGTTTTAAATACTTTCTTCATTTTAAAGTAAAGGAGGTAAAATGCAATTTAGTTTGTAATCAGTGACTTTGCTGTTCTTTACAAGTGAGCTCTATAGGTGTAATCTCTGTTTATAGGTTGAAGTCCTTAGAGTATCGATTTGCAACAAAGTAATAATATTTATTTAGGGGTGGTGGTAGATCACTTTATTTTTAGCATGTACTGACTCACTGACTGACCTAACTACAGTATATTATAATTAAAACTACCTTAAATATGTTAAAATGCTATACCATTTGGTCAGGGACTGCTATTGTAATATAATATGTAATAATTCTAAGAAAATTCTCAAATTTGGGGATACTAGTCTTGTCAGTATGGAGCATATGGAAGATTTTATTTAGAATATATTCGCAAATATAAAATACAACAGTTAAATTAACCAATAATAACCAATAAGGCACAAATATTATTAATAATTCTGGTTTACTTACTCGCACTGGAATTTTTATTATAATAAAGAACTATACAGACCTTTAAAAAAAGGATCAGAACTTTAATAATATTATAGTTATCATTAAAATGAGTAAAAACTATTATTGATAAATATAGGTTCACAAATCAACTCACACAAATTTATAAGCAATGTTGTTTTTCAATATTTAAAATAATTAGTATAAAAATTAAATGTTATTTTTATTTGTATCGAAACAAATTTTTTACCTTATTAAAACAAATATTTTCTACTTGTTCTTTTATTTCCACACCAATTTCACGGCTTCAAATCAGATTTCACTGTTCTATTTGAAAAATCCATGGTTAATTAGAATTGCCTGTCAACCATTTTCAACTCAATGCTTTAGTCTCCCAAATAATTTAAAGGAGACGAATACATTAAACTCTTTTAAGTATCCCCCTAAAATAAAATTACTAACGATTATCAAGTTCTTTAAATTGAAAAATGACACTTGGACACGGGAATCGAACCCAGGACCCTTGGCTTAGTACGCCAATGCTCTAGCTACTGAGCTATCCATTAATTGTCCCGTTCCCGGGGTCATTCGGATCAAGGTCAGGTTCGACTCCCTTGGCCAAGTGTCATTTTTCAATTTAAAGATCTTGATATACAGATGTGGCTATATCCTTAATTAACAACTATAACAACTTTGCTATTTAATCAACACTAATTATTAAGAAATGGGGGGAAGGTTTGGGTGCATGCGACTGAACTTCCTTGAATTATCTATTGCGTCCAGATTTCACTCTCATTCCCCTCACACTTATCCTCTGTAATATTTTATGTGGTGATACTTTATGATTTAAGTGTATTCATCTCTAATAAAAGACTTACCAGACTTAAAACAACGATTTGAAAATGATGGTCATATAAATAGAAATAAACTAGAAATTTTTCAAAAAGCTCACATACAATCTAATTCGAAGATGTGAGATTTAAGTGAAATTAAAGGACTACATAAGGAACACCTTTTGTTGTAATAAGATACAAATATGTACCTTTAACAACCATATAAAAATTTCATACTTTACAATCATTTTTTTTCTCTACTGCAAAACAAAATTGTCTTTATATCTGTGAGAGTTGGTTTACGGACCTAGTTTGATAATACTTTTTCACTCATTTTAATGAGTACAAGATACGAAAGTTCTTAACTCTCTTTTAAACATTTTTTATTTGTTTGAACAAATAATTTGGTCCCGTTTTCTTTGACGACACAATTGAGGGTTGGGTATTAGTCAAAATCATTGTCCAAACATTTTAAATTTTTAAAAAAACTCATTGTTTGGGACTTCACACACATGCTTCACTATAACTCAAAAAAATGTGTCCATATTTCATAGTTCACACGAGGTTGAGTTCTTTTCAAACAATTGAAGAGTATCCATAACCTTAATAGCAAATTAATCACGATAATTTTGCAAAGAAAAGTTATAAAAACATTTAAATGGGTTTATATAAATCATAGTAAATTTTAAAAACAGTAATGAGTTATGTCACAATGATTTAAAAGCACTTATCTATGCACACAGAGGACATCCAAACACTCAGTAGAGCAATTAATTCTGATGGATGGGACACGTTAAAAGTCGAATGACCGCTTTGTAGTAACGTGAAAACCCTGTCAACCACACTCATAATTTATTTCTGAACATCAATACCGTGGTGGAGGTATAATCTGCTATCGACACCTTTATCTAGAAACTAATTAATTTAATATCACGCTATAAAATGTAAAAAAAAGAAGTATAAAGCCAAACTGAGCGGCTAGAGACCGCAACGTATAGACCTAAATTTTTTCCTTGCTTTTAATTTATTTTCATTTTTTTTTCTTTTTATAGTGTATTGTTATTTCATTTGTCTGGTCTGTGAGTAGGCGACTAATGAGAAACACAGCCATGGAAATGTAGAGCCATAATTCATGGTTGAAGCTCGCGCTATCTAATCGCGAGTGTAATCCGTCTTTCACACTCCACCATCATCCCTACTACCCACCTCCACCCTCTACCCGACACCTACAACCACCCCTAAAAATTGTATTGCTCTCGCCGTATTTATTCACCAATGCGACGTTTTGGCAGGTAGCATTTACCTTTCAGAAATTAAAAACCACGAACATAAAAGATTTGTTATCACTTTTAGAAGAATTGCAGGCGATGCAGACTACCCTTCATAGGGTGATGAATATCGTGTTTATATGTGTGTGTGCGTGCACATGCACCTATACACTAGATTTATCAAGATAGCCTTCTTGTGTTCTACTTTAATCAAAAATAGGTCTTGTAAATTGTATTGCCACAGTGTTTGTATTTGTGTATTTGAACCGATCTTAAATCTTTTTAGGATATAAGTAGTGAAATACCCGCCTCGGTGTCATAGTTGGCTAACGCGCTAGTCGTGTTGAGCCCGACTGCTGAGGACTGGGAGATCGAGGTTCGAATCTCGGTCGGGTGAACTGAGGGTGGTTTTTCATAAAATAGTTTTCCACGCAAATGCGGGTTCCTCTCCTAATTCCTAATCCATTAGTGTAATTAGTACTTAAAGCGTATAACCAGAACAGGTAGTAAGACGCGGTGCTAGATAATAAATAAAAGTAGTGTAATATTACTGATTTTTAGTTTGTTTTAAGGGCGAAGAGAGAAAAAATAAATCTTATCAAAATCGGCTATAACGATTTTGATTAGATTTCATTTCTAAGCATTTATTGATAATAAAAACAAAATGGCTACTCTAAATTTTTCGTAAAGATGACTTTAAGGGTTCCGTACTGATGCATTTTTTTAAATCATTTCTCCGTAACTCTTTGAGATAAGAAATTACTTATCATTGTAAATATTTAGGTCTATTTAATACGATAAAAATATCTTATTTGAAATACATTTTTATAAAACGTATAGTTTTCAAGCTACACGCCAATATACATATATATAAAAAAATTCTAGCACTAATTAAAGGTTAAGTATAAGTATTGCGACCGTCAAAAAAATCTAACCAAAGATGTTGATGGATGTCGACTTTTCATACCTCCTCACCCGCCCCACTACCCCTCCTCAAACCCTAAAAAGTGCTATTTTTTGTAATGTATGTGTGCCTGTCTAACCCTAAAAATTAAGAGTATTTATTTATTTAGCACCGAGTCTTAATACCCGTTAGGGTTATATGCTAAAACCAAGAGTTGTTTACTAAAGGGCGAAAAGAGAAAAAATCGGCTCTAATGATTTTGATTAAAATTCGTATCTAATCGTTAATTAATGCTATAAACAAAATGTTTATTTTCTTTTTCCAATGAAAATTATCATTCTGGTACCTTACAGAAGCGAGAATTTTCATATCTCCGCAACTATTTAACTATCTTTATCTTTTATCTTAAACTATTATTAAATAACTTAATACTGCAAAATTGTAGTACCATTAAAAATTATAAACTTTTATTTGAAATATATTTTTATAAAACCAATTACCTAGAACCTTTCTCTGAGTATATTTAGGAGGTGTTTCCTATAATGTTTCACACTTTTCTCAAAAGAAAATGTGAGTACATTTCCATTTAAATAAATATTTCTCACGCCTACCTCATACCAGTCTGATAATAAGACGTCGAGCAAGTAGTAAGAAGAAAGATAAAAGAAAAAGAAATAACATTCTTTTACTAAAATAAGACATTCCTTTCTAAATAATGAAAACACATTAAAGACCAGAGGTACACCATAAAGCGTGGAGCACTATTGGTATGCCGTCCAAGACAAAACAACAAATTAGATGCACAAGAGACACCTTATCAGTGAAACCACTAACTAACGTAGGAGAGGCAGAAAAGGGGGAGGGAAGGAGGGAATGACGCATGTTGTTTGTTGTCAGAAGGAACTACATCGTAGTAAGGTTTCATCCTAAGTAATTGCTTTAGTAGCGAGTAAAAGTAGACTCTACTTATATTTTTAAGAGGAAAATGCGTGTCTAAACATTCCTTGGAATAAGGAGATTTATCAGAGATTATTAAGAACCTCTCCAACACCCCTCCACCCTCCACCCCTCCACCAACACCCCTACCATCCAACAGAGATTACATCTATATTAGGTACGTAATAAAACTAGAAGCAGACGTCTGATCATGGTGTTATTTTCTGTATTTTACTTCATAAAGCATTTAAATAGAGATAAGTGAAACCTTTTAATATATATATATATATATATTCAATTTGTTATGATGGAAAAAAATTAAACAATCGAAATTTCACTGTTGCTAACTGAAGATTACAGAAAAACATACTTGTTTGGGTTTTATGGTTCAAGCGTATTTATGTATTTATATCAGGGTTAATCGGTCATGAAATGGGCTATTCCCTAGAATATGTAAAAACTATAGAAGTGAATCACATTTTTTAAATATTATATTTTACTATCTTATACTTGTATTTATTACTTACTTATTCTATGTTATTAGTGAATCTAAAGTTCATTGTCGCACTTACAAAAGTACGCCACTTAACCCTATCCTTAGGTAGTTATATACAGTCCACCTCATTACACCCTATCTCTTCCAGATCCATTCTAATACTATTCTCCCATCTGCGTCTTGCTTTTCCCATTGTTTTGCCTTAACGAATAAAGTAATTGTAAATTATCATAATATTATGTCCTTCATTTTTCAATTTTGTATAGTGAGATTTTCAAAAGTAAGACGATTTCTTTGAAAATATATATTTTTCGATGGAAATAAAAACAATTAATTAGTAATGTTAGGGTCAAAACAACACAACATCTTAAGATATCAGACTGATTGAAACAGTATTTTCATAGCTTTTTGAGAAAATAATATAAATATTGCCTTATCTAGCCTTTCTTGAAGAAATACCTATTGAAGTTGGCTATGGTAAACATTCCGCTAGTCCGTGATTAACTGGCCTGTAGAAATATCATCATTGGGTCATAAAGTTATTATAGTCCTATAAGCTTCTTTTACTCCGACAAATAAACTTGTTTCCATCCACCAAAAAGTTGAGAATGAGAGAAATATGAGCTCAAGTTAACTTCTTAAGTACCCCTTCCTTATTATATCCTGATGTATGGTAGTATAACGAACTGGACTGCACTAAAGAGAACCAAAGAAAATTTGAATAGCGTCCTCTATCTCTAATGTAGACAAATAGCTCTCAAATTGGGATATGTATCGTGTAGCCCTAGGAGCAAGCAAATATTATCTAATGATGGCAATATTTTAATATGTGTTATAAGTTTACTTTATTTGAACCTAATTTAAGGAAATTGATTTCTTTTAAACTAGCCCAAGGCTTTTATTTGTGAAATGTTTCATCTATAGTTTAATTAAAATTTGAATAAAAACAAAATATATACTGTACATTCTACCTAAGTGAAATGGGATTTTTTTTCAATTAGTTTTTACTTGGCTAAAGTATGTGTTTAATGTTTATATCCAGACCTTGAAAAAAATAACATATTATAAATTGAAGAAGCCTTAATATATATATATATATAGCACACTTCTTTCTCAAGTTAAGTAATTAGTATAAAAAACAGTAATACGACTAGAGAGGAGGAGTTTATTTAATTAATTAATCTAAAATATGTCTCTTCAGGTAATTTAAATAATTGTTTACAAATGAGAGGATACGAAACCCTTTAAAATTTGAAAATATTTATGTAAATTTAATTCATAGATGGAAGGTTTTAAAAAGACTTCAAGCGTAAACAATGTACGTTTCGATTACATTGCTTGATATCCAATTATTACTAATATTACTTTTAACCATTTAATTTAAGGAGTAGTGACGAGGAAACTAATATTGAGGAATTACTCAAATATAAGTGGGGGAAGAGAGATGGAAACAAAAGTGAAAAGTCCCATGGGGAATTCTCCTCGAACCCCTCCCCCTCTTAATAACACCACCCCTTACCCTGACCAGTGTATCTGACAAAGATTTGAAACTGACATTGACAATTTAGAAACTTGCGAGCTTACGTATTATACCCGACATGACTTAAGTTTTTGTTGTTTATTTTTTTACGAAGCTTATTTACCAGTTACTATTACGCGTTATTTAAAATAGTTTTAGGATAGAGCAACTATTCAAACCCAGCCAGTCTACTCCTTATTCGGTGAAGGATAAGAAACTTAAGGACCTTTGAATAATAGACGCCATCCATTGCCAAAATGCATTAGCGAATTTAATTAATACATATCTTTTATATTTAAAGAAAATAACACTTTATCTTTTAATTACTAACACAATTTAATAGAAATTTCCCATACGATGGTGAATAAAAATATTTAATCCTTAGGGATACGATTAAATGGATGCATTTCAATTAAATGCAATAGAATTCACCTAGAAGGTTATGACAACATTCAGATAATACATATATATATATATTATATATATATAATGGTTTATGTTCACTCCATGCAGCATGCAAATGTCTTGATAATAGCTTACCGTCCACTACCTGCAACATGTGGGGCTACTTGTCTTTATGATAGCTGTATATTTCCTCTATTATGTATTATACTTGATAATAGCCAACTGTCCACTACCTGCAACATTTGGGGCTAATTGTCTTGATAATAACTGTATATTTCCTACATTATGTATACTTGAAAATAGCCAATTGTCAATTCCATGCAACATGTATTTGTATTGATAATAGCTAACATTCCACTCCCTGCACCACGTACTTGACTTGATGATAGCTAACTGTTTACACATTGTTACATGTACTTGACTTCATGATAGCTGTCCATTCCCTGCAACATGTACTGTACTTAATTTTAAAATAGCAATATGTGCACATCAAGACACATGTACAGTACTTGACTAATAAAAGCAAACTGCCTACTCCCAGAAACATGTACTTGAATTTATAATAACTATCTGTCTATTCCAGGAACAAGTACTTGACTTGATAAAAGTTAACTGACCACTCCCAGAAACATGTACTTGACTTTATAATAGCTATCTGCCCACTCCCAGAACATGCATTTGACTTGATAAATGCTAACTGTCCACTCCCAAAAACATATACTTGACTTTATAATAGCTATCTGCCCACTCCCAGAACATATACTTGACTTGATAAAAGTTAACTGTCCACACGCTGAAACATGTACTTTTCTTAGTAACAGATAACCTTCCGTTAACTTCAACATTTACTTGACTCAACGACAGATCTCATTTCCCTGCAACATGTAAGTTTACTTGATTCTAGACATAGATAATAAAGGTATAGAATGGTAACTCTTTGTAGTATAACTTGAACAGGAATTTGAGCGCTAGGTCGATGTCAGATTAATTAATGCTATCAGCTTAGTGCAAAACTGTACCAAGTACATTTGTAATTTGTTATTTCTTGTATACATTATTACATTAGCTCTAATTTTAGATCTCAGAACCTAATTCTCAATAGCAAAAGTGAGAAACAGAAGTTTGAGGATATATAAACTTATCTGTGAAGTAAATGTAGGTTAATGTAGGTTAAGCCACTAAACATATTGTTTAAAATAATTTTATTTATATGGCTTGAGTAGGTAATAAATTCACATTAACTAACAAGTCTACTAAATATTTTAATAGGTATTCAAAATAATTATTACAAATGATTGGTTTATGCCATTATTATGACATCCCAAAAACGCACAATACGTTCAAAGATAAATATAAATTTGTCAGCCAAACTTAATCTAACTTATGCTTCATTGGTGATTGTGATATAGACTACGGACAAATTAAAAAATACCCATTTTAAAAGCTCTTAAACTTTATATTAAATAAAAAAACTCATAAAATTAATAATGGCGTATTTTAAATTTCAATTTTCACGGTTTTAAAGCAATTTATAGAAGAAGAAAAGGCAAATGTAAATGAATTGAGATTTTAAATATCAAAAATTAAAGAAAATACATCGTATTTATTCGACAGTAGCGCTAATGTGTTTGATAGAGAAGTTAACAATGCCTACCCTTACCCCTATAGAGATCCAAGACCATGATTCTAGAGTATAAAACAGGCTCCAACTGTTGTAATAATACCAACAATATAGTTTCTAAGAAATAAGACACATGCCACTGTTTTTTTTATTATACTTTAAGCCGTGTCAAATGTTGGATTCATGAAGTTGCCCTTACGTGCAAGGAATACACTAGTATATTTGATCCCCCCCCCCTTACTAGCCCTACTAGCTAGCACCCACCCATCGCTTTTCCACCCAACCGGTTGTGTTGTAGATTCCAGCATGAACAAACACAATAGAAGATTTATTTAATAATGTTGTCCAAGCAGCCTTATCCTCTTAATTTAAGCATTTATATGTATATGTGTATATAAATGTGGAGTTCCTAAGATTATGTACCCTTCCCGTCTGTTTCTATAGAAATGCCGCTAGTTAAGAGAGACTGGGTAACCAATTACATTACTGAGGCAGGCATCTAAGTACCTTTCCATGTTATGAAAGGCATCATCCTCGGACCTCGCTTACTTTTGATTAAAGTATTGCGATGAAAATTTCTCATATAAATATATTATTGCAAGCTTATAAAATGTTATAGATTCTATCACATATCGTGTATGCTTAGCAAGTACTTTAAAATAATAATAATAATAATATTTAGCACCGCGTCTTACTACCCGTTTGGGTTATACGCTTTAAGTACTAATTACGCTAACGGAATAGGAATTAGGAAGGTTGAATTAGAGGAAATGAACCCGCATTTGCGTGGAGGTAGAGTGGAAAACCATTTAGGAAAAACCACCCTCAGTTCACCTGACCGAGATTCGAACCTCGATCTCCCCGTCCTCGCCGGTCGAGCTCATCACGACAAGCGCATTATTAAAATACGCCACCGAGGCGGGTAAATACTTTAAAACAGTCTGATAATATTAGCACGACACCTACAAGCTAACTTGATTAAATAATGGACCCAGACCCCTTATTATTATTAGCAATGTTTCTTACTACCCGTTCGGTTTATACGCACTTAACGTTAACGCGTAATGGTAAGGTAATTTTGATAATAAATGGAGGACCTACAGTTTAACGTGGGATCCGAACCACGGTGGAGGCCTGGCATTCCCCACATTCACAAGTTGTGATTGATAACACGTCTTGTCAGAGGTGAAGGAAGGGTTTGGTAATCAAATAAATCTGTTCCGGGACCTAGGATTGAGCCCCGGACTCTCAACACAGAAGTCCAACACCTTACCCCTAGACCACCAGGTCACCATCCCTTTTTACTCTTAACGGTTTTAGAAGAAGCCTCAATTTACACAATCATAAACTTTTCGGTCATGTCGGGAATCAAACTGTGGTTCTTGGATATAAAAGAACACGTGCTAGCTGGTGATATAAGGTGTCGAGCAATGTATTAGTAATTGTTATAGATAAAATTAAGTTCAGTACATTAAAGATAAATGTTACACATTTAAACTTTTTTTTAAACTTGGTCGTCCTCAAATATTAAATATTTACTTATCAAATTAAAGAATGTAAAACAGTTAATACGTCTAGCTAAAAACTACTATCATTGAAACCTAGGTTTTCCGTTTAATAAGTCGTGATATGAACTGGTGGTCTAGGGGTGAGGAGTCAGACCTGTGCTCGGGGTCGGGGGTTCAATTACTGGTCCTGTCACAGATTTATCTGATTGCCAAACCCTTCCTTCACTCCTGACAAGACGTGTATTAACCACAACTTGTGAATGTGGGGGAATGCCAGGCCTCCACCATGGTTCGGATTCCACGTTAATATGTAGGTCCTCCATTTCATCTTAAGATCACCCTACCATTACAAATTAACGTAAGTGCGTATCAACCAAACGGGTAGTAAGATACGATGATCATAATAATAATAATAATAATAATAATAATAATAATAATACAAGTCGTGATTTGATATAGGTGTTTTAGGAAGTACACATTAAAATAGTATTTTAAAAATATATAGGCTACAATTTAAGTTTTAGTCATAAAATAAATAAGTAATGTATTTAGGATAAAATTAATCTGAACGGAAAGTGTTTAAAATGTAATTCATTTTCTAAATTTATTTAAAATGTAGATATATTTGATGATTTTAAATCCTTAAGATGTCTCAATAAAATGTTAGTAATATTTGTGACTAGATTGTTATGATATTTATTTGGCATTAATATTTAAAGATTAATTTGATATTTATTTGGCATTAATAATTAAAAAGGCTTTACTTTTGACTGCCATTATTTTTTTCTCAATCCTAAGTATTCAAAACAAAGAATTGTGTATATCCCTCTTTTAGAACAGTTATTAAGATAATAAAGTATTTAGTATTTAATTACTTTATACTCGGAGTCTATCAATTGTGTACCTTGTAGTATAGTACATTTCCATATATTTTAAAACCAGCATAATCCATATATTTATGTAAAGTTAAGACTTAAATTTACCAACTATTTAAAGCCTTTTTTGTGTATTACTTATCATATATATGAAAAACATTTTTATGAATGCTGATGATTCTAAAAATAAAGTATAAATTAAAACCAACACAAAATATGTTATATTTATTTCTGTTGTAATAGGGGTTAGCTCGATTACAACATTTTGTATTACACGTGAAATATATCTTAAATATATAAACAAATAAAGATTTTACAAGTTATAATATGTTTCGTAGAGATCGCTTCCTCCATAGCATCCATAAAACATTTCAGCTATTTATAGAATCAGGTAGTTTGAGAATGAACCCAAAAGTACAGAAACCGCAGAGAATTATATATGTACATGGTTTTTATATTTTTAGTTTTTTTATTTGTTGTATTTAACAAGATCTTTCTGAACCGACTGATTATATCCGCAGAAGAGAACTTTATATGAGTGAGAGCGAAAAGGATTATCAATTTTGTCTGACGAGGTATTTTCTCATATCTTCCAGGGTTATGTTACGTACCACAATCGATATGGAACCAACGACTATACTTTTACTTCGAAGGAAGTTGTGCTAAGTAATCTTATTGCTCAAGAAAGATCGGTTGACCTCGGTTGGGTGTGAACCAACGCATATCATATGATGAGGCGAGAACTTTACTCCAATATTACCGAGGACGACTTCTTTATACTAAATATTTCATAAATTCGTGATGGTTTATTTAATTTGTGAGCTAGAAAAAGCTTTGGTCTAGTAAAAATAACAAATAAAAACGTGTATTTTAAAGTAAAAATAGTTTAGTTTGAATAATAGAACATAATATAAGATATCCAAAATACACTGGTTAAATCAACCAGTGAAATTAATTTCAGCTAGGCTGTAAATTCCGTCACTTTAGTGTTGACATCGCAAACAAAACAACACATCCAATTTTTTTCGGGAAAACGACTTAGAGGTTACTTTACATAAGGTGATATATCTAATTTGGATCATATCTCTGGCACCCCTTTTAATTTAAATCTATTTTAATAAAACCAATTTTTTTCGAGGTATAAGTAATTTTATATATATATATATATAATGGGGGTAAGAAAAATGGGGAATTTCTCTTTGGTGAACAGAGGTGTTACTTTTTCATCTACATTTTTTTCGAAAAAGTATATATTATTTCATTTATTATCTTTTTTTATGTATATTGCTCTTTTTTCAGTCAAGTTTCTGCAACAGTGTATATTATTTCATTTTACATATTTTTTTACTGTTATGAGTCTCCATTTTTATATAAATAAGCGATAAAAATGATGTTCAATAAACTGTAACATTTATTTTTCTCAGTCAATGAGTCTAGATATATAAGTTTACAATAAATTGAGATATCCCATTGACCAGATGTGACAACTTTACTGATCGAGCCACCGAACGATAGCTGGCACACCTAGCCATTTAAATGCAATACTCAACAATCGAGGGAATTAAGAGACAATGGTTTCATCCCATTTTCAGATGAACTGATGCGTAGCATCTTCATTATTACGGGGACCAACGAAAGGAGAAAGGGAGATAGAGGGGATTATAGCGACAAAACGAATTAATAGCGCACTCACAGATACACCATGTTTGAAATGATAGCAATTACTGTAATGGTGAGAATGAGAGAGATACTTTGAATGAGAGGGTGAGAGAAGCTACAAACACACACACACATGAAGCACCCATGTGAAAAAATGGCAACCCCTTCGTTACCGCGTTCCCCATACACGCATGATTCATCACTCTCCCCTCTTTTACACCAACTCGTTCTTCCAGCCCTTCCTTCATCCCCATCGTATTCATTTTTTTTCTTCCCCATTCCGTTTCGCACATCCCCTTCCAACCCTATTCTATTCTGGGTAGTTCATTCGACAACTGTTCAATAATTCAGTTGAAAGAGAGAATTGTAATGGTGCAATTTTCTAGGTGAAGAGCTGTCTACATGCATCGACAGGCTAATGACTAAATACTTAAATTACTTAAAAAATGTATTTAGGGTTTATTACAATTTAATATCCGAGCCCAAAAAGCTATTCAAGTCTTTTTTTTTTCGTTTATTCGTTTCAGCTAATACTATATGAACAAATAAAAAAAACTTTATGGTTTAGATGGACAACATGAAAGCTAATTTACCGACACGAATGAACACAAATTGACCCCCCCAATTGAGTGTACAGATTAGAAAATTGATCCAAAATGGGGACGCGGAGTCCTGGCTTGATAGACGAGAGAGACCACTGTTAAAAAAAAATTGCCTTTTCAAAATTCTACCATGGCAATTTTATATCACGGTGGGATTCTATTTTAACAGTTTTATTATTTTTCCAGCCCTCCAAACGAAGAATTCAAAAGTAGACTCTGTTTTGGTTAACGTTCTTTCTGCACCATAATACCCGTGATTATAGAAACATATATTTCTTCCACCACGTATTACTACACGTGTGGGATAGTATTATTTTAACTGTGCTAATGGAATAGGGACGATATATCTATAGTTAAGAATAGATGTAACCGCAGTTGCGTGGAGGTAGAGTGGGAACCTATTTCAGGAAATAATTTCCTTTGTATACCCGAGCAAGGTTGATACCCACAACTTCCCGTAAGTGTAAAACAAGATTAGATAAATTTGACAACTAAACCACGTGTCCACCTGTACATATCGAATGAAAATCACATAGGGAAAATCTAATTTGTTTAAAGTTATGAGTGTACCTTTAAAAAAATGGTACAATGTAATCGCACAATCTTTCTCATTATATGTATTATTGCTGCAAAGATAATTTTCAAAATTCGAATCTCAGTAAATTGTCCTAAAGTTTATTTTCTTCATAAAAATAAGTACTTCATTTTGTTAACCATAATAATAGATCTCTCTCTCTCTCTCTCTCTCTCTCTCTATATATATATATATATATATATATATATTAAATCATATTGTTAAAATGCATTTACCAAAATTAAAAATTTCAAAAATAAATTATTGGTTAACTACCCTAAAAATATTTGCTATTTGTAAAAATGTATTCTTATTTATCATGAAAATTTATTCTCATATTTACATTTTTAAATCCGTTTTCAAGATCAATTTACAAAAAATACAAATATTTTGTTTTTTTTTAACTAAACTACCGTTAGAATGATTTGATTAAAATTATAATGATACATTATTAGAGATTGTATAAAATAAGTCGTCAGTAAATTACCCAAAAAGAATTTTCCGAATGTCCATGTAAAACACTCTTTAGATATACATTTTAAGCAAAATCATTATAATGATTTTCAAAATATCTCGAAATTTCAAAAATTCCTCGTCAGCAAAAGACATTATATCGAAATTTTTACCCTAAGCCAAGTAAAGAGTGTTATATGATGTAAAACATTCCCAAGATATCCATTTGTAATCAAATCATTCAGGCCATGTTTAAAATATTTTTTTAAATAATTCATTAGTTAACTACCCATAAATAATTGTTTACCCAAAAAACCACTAAATAATGTTATTTGTAATTTGACACAATTGCCATACTATACACTTTGAATAAAATCGTTGAAGATTCTTGAAATATTTAGATTTTCCAAAAATTTCACATCAGAATATGAACAACTCTTCAACAAATTTGGGCTCAAAAACCAACAATACAGTGCTATTTATCACGTCAGTCAAAACTTAGGTATGTATTTTGTATAAAATCATCCAAGCCATTTTTGAAAAATGTTCACGTAAATAATACAACTCATCAGTAAGCTACTCTTAATTGAAGGGCTAGGGTAGAAAGAAAAGTTGTTGGTATATCCCTATAAAATTTAAATATCAAATTTGAACAAAATCCAGCAAAACTTTTTGGATCCATGGCCAGGGGAAAACAAAAATAATTGTATAAATCCACATTTTCGGATTCGTGTTTTAATAAAACGTCATAATTACGAGAATGTTTTTTTTTCCACGCCCCCACAGTACTTTATCTTGATATGAGAAAATAAAAAGTATGGTCGAGACATAATATCAATGTAAAGATCTCTTAGTTTTGTTTGGCGCTGATGGAGATATCAGGATTAAAGTCCTGAATTTGTGAATTAAATTAAATTAAATTAAATTAAAAATCTCCTACTCTACTTCCATGAAAATGCTCTCCACCAATATTTAATTAACTCCAACCCAGCTCATTAGTATGGATGCATGTGGATGGCACGTAAGGGTAGTAAGCTACTAATAAAAAAAATCAAAGCCAAAATTACTAGCTATGAACTAAGGGTACCAAGATCAATTCCCGGCGTTTACAAAATATGTATATTTAAATAAATGTGAGTTTTCACTCTCACAGTGATACATTAACAAATTGTTATTATTATTATTATTAGCACCGCGTCTTACTACCCGTTCTGGTTATAAGCATTACGCTAATGTGTAATGGTAGGGTGATTTTGAGATGAAATGGAGGACCTACAGTTTTACGTGGAATCCGAACCACGGTGGAGGCCTGGCATTCCCCACATTCACAAGATGTCTTGTCAGAGGTGAAGGAAGGGTTTGGTAATCAGATAAATCTTTGCCGGGACCGAGGATTGAACCCCGGCCGCCAGCACAGAAGTCTGACACCTTACCCCTAGACCGCCAGGTCACCGANTGTCAGAGGTGAAGGAAGGGTTTGGTAATCAGATAAATCTGTGCCGGGACCAAGGATTAAACCCCGGCCGCCAGCACAGAAGTCTGACACCTTACCCCTAGACCGACAGGTCACTCATTTAACAAATTGGAAGTGGGTTGGGTGTTATGTTTATTCTATATTTAAGTTATAATAAATCAGTTCATAAAATCCAGGTAAAATGCTTCAAATAAAAGATAGATTTAATTTATTTCCACCCTGGAGCTGTCATTTAATATTTGTTTCTTTAATAAATAACCCTAAAGTTGTTCTTGGGATGTGTATAATCAAGCTATTATTTTTTTTGCCTCCGTTTAATTCCTCGCATGTATTTCCCATACGTGTGATTAGGGAAGTAATTAGCTTAGGTGGACGTATGGTTTAAGGCCTCACTACATAAATAGTTTGACCTTCTGAAGATGGTGAGAACGAGTTTCGAATCCCGGTCGGATGTTTTTTCCTAAATAATTTTTCATTCTCCTCCGACAAAAATGCTAATATATTGTTTCTAGATTCAACCTTACTTATAATTAACACATTATAATAATTAGTACATACCCTTATAGGTCAAACGGGTAGTAATACGCGGTGCCATAAAACAATATATAAAAATTGGCCAAATGCATTCAGTTTTTCCTTCTTCCCTCTAGAAAGTTCCATTCCTAACGTCATACCATCTTAAAAAAAAGTGTACTCACATTTGTTTGAAATTATAGTGAGAAAAAATTTGGAAAAAAACTAGATTAGTAAACCTGGTTGAGCTTCAAACCACGACCTCTTCGCTATCACCTAAAAAGACGGAAAAATAATGTATGACACGCGATGTAAGCACTAAAGTCCGCCCTATTTTCCCCGATGATGGTAAAGAGAACACGGAGAAAGGCTAAAGTGCATGTCGGATAGATAGGCCGGGGCTCAACGCGTCGTTCCTATAGAAAGCTTCTATTTCCAAGCCTCATCAAACCGACACACAACAGGGGATTGTGAGGGAGGGTGAAGAGTGGGGGGTAGATGTTCAATTTTGCGCACAACACACACTGGATAACACTAAAATGAATGTATGTATAATAGAGTCAAAAGGTTACAGTCGATATCGAGATAAAATTGAGGTTTATTTAATGTAAACTCAAAGAAATAGTGTGATCATTTTTTGTATCTTATGTGATATTGATGAACGAATACGAAATGGATTACGTCCTTGAATAAAATAGCAAAAACATAACTTATTAGATTTAACAATTAGTAGATTATATAAACATTTTTATGCAAGCTCTTAATACAATGATAGTATGGAAAAATTATCATCCTGATTATGATATTTGTATACTCATTGGTTTCATGATAGAATCATTAATATTTTTGACACAAAATGCTCCTAAAGGCGTATGTTTCGAGCATTATGCCTTATGGATGTGAAATATAGGACATTGGTGCAACTGAAAGTGAAAAAAATTGGAGGATATGAATTTGGTGTTATGTAAGAATGTTAGAAATATAATTAATGGAGATGGTATCGAATACAGAAATAAGTGCAAAGAAAAGCAAATTAAGAAAGTAAATTTGGTAACAATATAGAGAAAATAAGAGTTAACATGATAGGTCATATACTGAAACATGATAGTTTAATGAGGATAGCTAAAGTAGGAGATGTCGAAGGGAAATATTAAATGAATCAAATAGAGAGCTATGTTGGCAGAAGAATATAAAAAGATGTAAAAAAGTGGGCCTAGAATAGGCAAAATATAGAGATGCAGAAAACCAATCGTTGGATTAATGACCTAACGAATGACAGTAAATAAAGTTATATTATATTGGGAGAAATATAATGTTAAGTCTAAAGTGTTCACTGAACATACTTTGAATAAATCAATAATGTTCTAAAACTTCATTATTAAATAAATTGTTATTTAATATAAATACTAAAAACATTTTATAATCATAGTTGTGTTTTTTCGTCTTAATCATATTTTGAGATATCAATATTTTATCTTTTTATTTTATGTTAATATACATTAAGCTCAAGATAGATATTTATAGGTTATAAGGACAAGAAGGGTATCTGATATAAAATACATTTGAACTAGAGCTGTTAAATTAAGACAATTGGAAGACATCGTTAAAAAAGCACACCCTGTTGCATCCGGCCTAAATTCTAGCCCTAACCTTCCCATAGACGTTTGCTAACTGCAAAGAACTTACAACGTATTAATCCACCTGGTAACCACCCCGACTATAAGGATCAGAAGTGTGAATAGATGATAAAAACCCATAAATGTTAAAAAAAACTTTAAATAAATATTTTGATATTTGAGCCTTAAATTCACGAGTAAGACAGTTTATCTATTAAATCACAATATATAATATCCGGACCCAAATTAATAAAGTATACATCACTACAATATACGCGTAAAAAAAATCTACAGTATTACACATTTCTTCCGCGCTCACTTTCTTTGTTTGATGAAGAAAGCCGCATTCAATATTATACTAGGTTTAGTCAAAGGAAACTGTACAAAACAATACATTCATTTTGCGTGCCAGATATTTTCTCTTGATCGCGAGAAACGATCATATTCACTGTTTTAAAATATAAATTGAAGATTCAAATAAATATAATTGGGATAGAAAAGTATTTTTAGATCTAACAGCTGGAAAAATTAATATATTCACTTTCACTAATCAATACTTGAAGAAAATATCTTCAGCTGTTTCCTATGATAGATATTGTCAATTAATAACTAACACTAATCAAAGATTGTTAATAATGTTCATATTTGATTTGCTAAGGAGTAATAAATGACAAAATTAAATCTTCGTTATCTTTATTTCCCTCTCTTTATTATTATTATTATTACTATTATTTTTATGATTATTACTAAATATAAGAGAATAAAAATATAGAAGATGTCATTTTTTCACTAATAATATTAGTAAAATATTATCAATGATGACCGAATAATAAAATGTATTTGTTTTTATCAAATTTTCTTTTCAGATAGTACTCTGTTGTAGTTTAAATGGAAAAAATGTTCATGTTTGAAAAACATTCTATTGAAAAAACATATTTTTTCTGTTAATTTTTCTTTACTTTTAAATATAATTACTATAAAGGAGGTCCTATTGTTATGAAAAACAGAGATAATGTCGCTGTGAGATTAACTGCCACGGCAGCCACTTCTACTTAACTTAGAAGCGGGTTGCGTTTTAAAAAACTCCAGGTGCTTGACACATAATCATTCGCAAAGTTAACGAAAGTTTTAAATTGTATTTAATTAATAAATTTATAAACTAAAATTAAATTTAAATACAAATGCTATAGTTTATAGAAAAAAAAATCATTTATGAGAAATTACAGTGGGAGAAAGATATAAACCATGAACAGCTATAAAATAAAAATGTTATAAAAAATTATTTAGCAATATCCAAATTTAAGGCAATAAATATTACTAACGTATTATATATTTTAAAAGAATTGATAAAATAACAAAAACAATTTTACCAAAATATATTTCAAGTTTTAAGTGACTGAAATTAAACATATTTCCATTATTTTAAGAGTTCCAAATATTATTTTTAGTTACCATAAATTTAAAAATAATAGTATCGTTCTAGCATCTAAGAAATATTGTTGGAAACGGAAACAAAATTTTACAATTATATTATACATATGGGTAATAAATCTTATAATAGGAAAAATATGCACTATAGATAATTAAATTCTAGCATTATTTTGATTGAAAAAAAATGCGAGTATAAGATTATATAATGTACTGGTGGCCACACACATATAGCTGACACTATTGTATTGTCTCATTTAACGGTGCCTGGGTGGTCCTATTACAAATACAGTCCAGCTGTAAACAAATTGATGTTGACGACATAATTAATCACTTTCCTTCACGAAAGTTTGGGTACATTTTCTCTATATTCTTCCTTCTTCATCACTACCTCATTTGCTGTATGTATATATATATATATATCGAAGAATGGCAGAAAAAAATGCTATACATTTTCTGTTTGGCATTCTAAACATTTATGGTGGGAAAATTACTTTAATTTGAATATTTATAGAATAAAATCAAATCTATGTCAATCGTATACATTATAACGATTGAAATAATATTTTTTTGTGAAACAGTGTGTACCTCGCTGGACCAGGAGGATAATAATTGGGATTTGCGTAGCAACTGGAGACAAGAGACTACAACGGCCTTATCTGGCAAAATACGGATGGTGATGGTGGTAGGTCGGTAGAAGGGTGAGGGGAAAGGAGGGGTTTAACGTAGGCAAGTGAGTGTGGCCCAGATAAGAAGCCCAAAGAGAGAAACAACCCCTCCATGTTAGTTCGGGTTAGACTGGGCTAGTTCTGTGGGATTAGTAAAGCCAAGGAGATATCCAGTGCAAAGAGCCAGTGTAACAACAGAAAACACCAATTGTCTTTTGATTTTTTTTTCTTTCTCCTAGGTTTCTTTTCTAGGTTCGTTTTACGTTTTATTCTTGTTGAAACTTAACAATATTGCTATTTTCCTCGTTCACCTAAGAATTAACATAGGTATGGTAATTACGTTCCTTGAGGTCAACTAAAACGTTTAGGTAAATTGAGATTCTACATGAACCGTTTGGATTTGAGTAGTTTTAAATGTCTCGTTGTACAGTAAATTTGAATAAATTTGAATATATATAATCACAATTTGCTTTTACATCTTATCTTATTAACCGTCCGTGCTAAGCATGATAATTAAGAATGGTTAGAAAAAGGTAAATTTAAAAGAAATGAGATAGTATGTGAAGATATAATGGGAAACTATTTAATAAAAAATGCTCTTAGTATTTCCGGCCAAGATTTTAATCCCAACATCCCCGTAATCGGAAATCCAGACTAGATGAGCCTGCCTTTTTTTCCACGTGATCACCAAATTGATTGTAAATCACAATTATGTTATTACAGTGTACATAGGACATAATATAGCACACAAGTAATACGTTAACATGTTTTATTACAAAGAGGTTAAGTGTAAGAAAAGGCGATAGATTTAACTTCACCAAATAAAGACGAAAGTAGTAGTAATAATACTAATAATAATTCAATTTCAATTTCCTTGATTATAGTGATTTTGGTCAACATTCGTGATACCTATGACAGGCTAGCACTGAAAAGTACACAAGTACTTTAAGAGAAAGTATAATAAAAAGATAAAATAATCATTAAGACCTAAATAATTATACATACTGATGAACCATTACAAAAAATAGGGCATAATTACTAATTATAAATGATAAAGAGTTATAAATAATTAACTGAAGAGAATTATTATTATTATTCGTAAAACTATGTTGAAAATAATTGTGTCCAATTATTTTTATCTAAACTGTGATCTTACGCAAGATATAATCGTATAGTTATGCTGTGTAAATATATTCAAGACTGACATATAAAAAAGTGTTTTCTAATTTAAATGGAGGCAAATTAATAAGTCATGAACTTAAAACCTTCCCGGTACACTTATACGTATGTACGTGTGGGTGTGTGTGTAATATCAAATGAAATCTCTCATAAAAGGTAAATGTCCAGCAAACAGAAAAAAACCTTAGGATATACGAATACTATCATGAATTAGCTCTACTTAAATGGGCAAAGAACAAACAAAAGGAGGAGAAAAAATATATATAAATAAACAAATTTAATAAAAATGCAAGAGGAAGAAAAACCTTAATGACTTTTGAGTCTTTTTTTTTCCCCCCAGTGCCTTTCATTCTGAGTGTGTTTATTTTACAAGCTATGCCGAAAGCCGAAAAAGCACTAGAGCCCCAGTCATCCACAGGAGAACAATAGACGTCACCCTGTCCGCACACGAGTATTGCCAACAAAACAAGCCCAAATGTATCCCACAAGCAGAAGACATGAATAATTTTTAAGCAGCAACAAAAGCAGTATGCATGCACGCAAATAGGCGCCGAATGAATGTATCCGTAAAGGCGTGGAAAAAATAAGTTTCCGTTTTCTGTCTTTTTTTTTGTCCTCAAAAGAAACGAGAAGAAAGAAAGAAGGTAACGAGAAAAGGGCGCAAAAAAAAAGAGGTAAATCCAACAATATATTCTACAACAGTTGCGGGTAAAAACATTCTGAGTATTAAAATGTAGATATTAAAGAAATAAATGGTGAATATTAAATCAAAATGTATTATATTTTAGCTTATTTTTATTTTATTAATACATATTCAAATTAATAAAAACGTTCATATTTACTCACAGTAGAATACTAATATAATGAAAGCGGATGAATAAAATAGAATATATACATAAATAAATTAACTATCTAATATGTAAAAACAGTTAGCCTGTTAGCCTACTACAAAGGCCAGGTTTATCTGTGCTATGCAAAGTACGTACATTATTTTATTTGATAGGGAATGAACATTGTCAGAGTCACTGTTACTAAAATCTACAACAAAATAAAATTGCAATGAAAAAAAAAAAACTTGAGTAGCGTGGTTTTGTTGACTTTTATATAGATTAAAACTACCACTCCAATTATTTAATCATTATAAAACAAATACATATAAACATTAATTTAGCAATTTTATAAGCTAAATAAATTTTCTTATGGTAACCTATTCTCACAAACCCAAAGAGATTTCACACAATAAATATTTTCATTAATAATAAAGATATATTATTATTAATCAGTCATTATTTTTTTTTTCACGAATTTACTCCGTGTATGTATGCATTAAATGTGTAAATTTGGTCTTGAATCCAAATTTGAGAAATATATCGTAAGAGCATAAAAAAAAAATTTCACATATATTAATAATGCCTTTCCCTCATTTTAATTATATTCACATTAATTTTTATTATATTATTATCTTCAGATGGGATTCCCTCTAAGGGATTCCCTCGACGCGTCTCGCGTCTGCAACCGCAATGGTTTCCACAAATTGTTATTTCCTTCGACGCGACTGCGACTTGCACCAGATTTCGCGTCCGGCACCAGCGAGCAGCGCAAGTTTCAGTAGAGTTGTATTTAGTTATGCGTTTGATCGGGCTGGTTTTGAAAGTGCTCCAAGATTTCTCCATAGAAGAGGACGAAAATTTAATTGAAAATGTGGATAAGTACCCCTTTAATTTTTGACAAATCTTCGCCAGTGTACCGGGACCAATATGTGAAGGACAACATATGAAAAGAGATCTCAGGAATAGTTAGTTGGTCGATCAAGTTACTATTCTTTTATCCACACTATTTCAAAAAACAAAATAACACGGAACATTAAATAAAATACAAATGAAAAACTCTAATAACTGAGGAACGATCTGTACTGCATATAAAATTAACCACGACTGGCGAACAAGAGACGCATCTAGGGAAACACTGTTATCCCGCGCCTGCGACTCACCGCCTCACGTCTGCGGCCGCAGACGCTAGTTGCGCCGAGGGAATCATACATATAGTACAGTAGTAACAACTTGTTTTGTTTAGATGTAAATCAACATTCCGTCAACTGGTAAATAAATACTTGATGGTATGGTTAGAAAATTTGGGTCGTAAATATGATTAAATAAACCTTTTTAAAAATCGCATATCAGTTCTTAGACAATTCAAAACTGGAGCAATATATTTTTGTTTTGTTGATATAGCAACTATTTTTAGTATTGATGATTATAAGGCCTAATTCTTATATACATTTATGTATGAGGCCTTTTTGATATTTCAGACATGCCTATATGTAGAGAGAAGAAGATAACTAAAGATTTCCTCTTATGACGGTTTGATCATAGCATGGCTAATTATTATATTTTAGGGGTGACCTGGCGGTCTGGGGGTAAGGTGTCGGACTTATGTGCTGGCGGCCGGGGTTCAATCCTCGGACCCGGTACAGATCTATCTGATTACCAAACCCTTCCTTCACCTCTGACAAGACATCTTGTGAATGCGGGG
>CABFOV010001366.1:0-84112 GCA_902141375.1 Timema poppense
GATAAATTATAAGTACCAATTTTCTTCACTTAATGGCATAGAATGAAAGTTATTAAGAAACTAATATAAGCTTGGCTTATCATAATAATTTACTCATAAATAGCGATGTAGTGATGGAATCAGACAGTAACGCATATCTTACCCGTACACTATTTACCATATTTTTTGATTTTATTTATAGGTGTACAATTTAGAGGTGAAATAATTGTGCACACACATGTATTGTTACTCACAGACAAATAGTGTTTATAATTGTATAGAGGGCTTTAACTTATTGTCTTAGTGTACAAAGGTTTTCGTCAAATTCTCGTTGTTTGTTCTGGTGTGAATCTTATCTTCCACATCTAAAGGAATGCCAGTAAATAATTATCAAGTCAAATGTAGTTAAGATTATATCTATTGATTTTCATAAACACGCTTGATTAAAATGTCTTCCTATGTAAGAACTGTTCAAAATCTTTTACCAAGCCTACCAACCTGGCACGTCATATACTTTTACAACACGAGGATGTACTTAAAAAGTGTGATGAGTGTGGACAAGTTTTTAGTCGGAGTGACAACTTACAGCGACATGTTTCCTCATATAGTCGGGAGGTGAAGTCGTTCGAGTGTGATAAATGCAGTAAAATATTTTCACGGCAGGATAGTCTATTACAATACAGGCTAAAGAACTGTACTGCAACAGGAGCAACATCACTGGGGGAAGTTGCTGACGTTTCAAAGTCAAGAGAGCAGGAATATACTGTGAATATCGATGTCAATACAGATTACGACCCCTGTAATTTTTCAGAAGCTTTGAATGGTACATTAAAAATCATCAAGATCCCTCCCTCGAAAGACTCGCTATTTTTAGTCTTTATTAACGAAATTAAAAGGAAGTTGGAAGCAAAATTTGTTCAACAACTTAGTTTAATGGTTAATCTAAAATGCCGTACATATGCCTGTGTAGAGTACTCTGGTGATGGAGGGGGAGGGAGATGAAACAATCACCCCTTACTTTCGCAGTAAGTGTATGGTCACTCTAAATCCTGACGAATTAAAATCGAAGATTGAGGGTGCATACACTTACATGATTGAAGCAGCTTCTTCTTTCCACCACAAAGGAAGGGGTTGGTCTGTAGATCGTGTGAAATACTTAGAGCTTAAACTAGCTAAATATATTCCTTTGGCTGCTTCCAGCTATATCCCATTACCAGAAGAGTTGAGAAATAAACTTGCCTTAATTAATATAAGAAATACTGACAGTAAATGTTTTATTTGGTCTATACCGAGCTGAACATCACGCTTATCGAGTGAATAAGAATATATCACTATAAGGTAAACTAAATATGGATGGTATTGAATATCTTGTGCAAATACCGCAAATAGCTAAGTTTGAAAAAAAAATAACGTACATATTAATGTATATGGCTACCAAGGGGAAATATTCCCTTCAAGGATAACTAAGGTTAGTCGTGAAAATCACGTGGATTTGTTGTTTCTTTCAAATGTGGATGGGGGGCATTATTGTCTCATTAATAACGTCAGCAGATTGCTAAGCTCACTGACCAGACACGATGGTGAATCATACTATAGCAAATATTGCTTGCATAGATTTTCCAAGGAATGTTTCAGGGATGAGCATTGTGAGCGGTGTGCTGATTTCGATGCACAGAAGATACAGATAACTGAGAAAGAGGATAAAATATTGAGATTTTGACAAATAAACATATGATAAAAATCCCGTATGTGATATATGCAGATTTTGAGTGTTTTAATATTAAAATATCAGAGTGCACACATAAACCCAATCATTCATCGACCACAAAAATAATACATTTCATATGAAACAATTTAAAGAATTATGAAGCCCATATTATCATGCAAAATATTAGGAAGTTTACAGATAGAAAAATATAATGTATTTCAAACAATATGGAGAAGTATATCTCATTCAGTCTTGGGTATTTAGAATTTATTGACTCATTCCAGTTATTAAACACATCTTTAAAAAAATTTGTTGACCATTTGTTGAATGTTGGGTTAAACTTAGTTTGAAATAATCAATGATAATATCCCTTTTGATAAAATAGATCTTCTGCTACGAAAATGTGTGCTCCCTTACGACTACATGGATTGCAATAGTAAACTGAAAGATAGTCAAATACCACCAAAATTCAAATTCTATATTCAGATGCACCAAGAAAATATTTCAGAAAGTGACTACGCTCATGCTAAAAGTTTGTGGGAAAACTTTGAAAGGAATACTAAAGAAGATGATCAAAATGTATACGTTTTAAGTGATGTTCTACTTTTAGCATACGTCTTCGAGTATTTTCGCTCTTTATGTTTTGAGTACTATAAATTAGACTGTCTATATTTTTGCACAAGTCCTGGACTAGCATGGGCGGCATTTTTAAAGATTTCCACGGTGGAGTTGGAGCTACTAACTGACATTGAAATGAATTTATTCATTGAAAAGGGGATACTTAGTGGGGTGTCTATGATTTCAAATAGTTATTTTGAAGCAAACAACCCTGATATAATTGATTTTAACCCTTAAATGAGGCGAAGTACAATACATATTGGGATTGTAATAATTTATACGGGACTGTTATGTATGATTGCCTTCCTGGGAGTAATTTTTGGCGGTTGAAACAAGACTGAAATAGCAGAGCTCAATATAATTTCAGTTGATGATGATAGCCCTTTGGGCTATATATTAGAAATAGATCTAGAGTACCCGGAAGAAATTCATGACAAGCACGGTGACTATCCACTTGCTCCTGAAAAAGTCATAGTTACTCCTGAGATGTTATCACAATTCTCTAAGTATATACAATCCAAGCTGAACTTTCCCACCGGCGGGAAAACAGAAAAGCTAGTGCCCAACCTAAACAGAAAACAAAATAATGTGGCTCACTACCGTAATTTAAAACTGTATATTTCCTTAGGTATGAGGCTTCAAAAGATACACCGAGTCCTAACTTTCAATCAGAGCGCTTGGTTGAAGCCATATATTGATTTTAATACATCCCAACGAAAAAATGCAGTAAATGGATTTGAAAAGGACTTTTTCAAACTCATGAATAATGCAGTATTTGGGAAGTCGATGGAGAATCAAAGACATCTTGTAAATGTTCAATTACTAAATAATGAAGAAGAAGTGTGTTGCTTCACCATCATTTATTGCTTATAAGGTCTTCACAGAAGCGTTAGTTGTGGTTCACAACAGAGTAATAAGCCTACTTTTGAATAGGCCTATCTATGCAGGCTTTTCAATCTTAAATACAAGCAAGGTTATCTTGTATAACTTTCATTATTATTATGTTAAAAGGAAATATGGACAAAGTGCAAAGCTCTTATAACAGACACAGACTCCCTCGGCTACGAACTGAAAACAGAAAATGTGTATGTGGATATGTTTGATAATGTAGACCGATTAGACACTTCAGACTATCCATAAAGACATTTTTATACAGCATGTGCAATAAAAAAGCTCTTGGTAAAATGAAGGATGGGCTGAATGGAGAGTGTATTCGAGTGTTTGTGGGATTTAGACCGGAGCTTTACTCCATTCAAAAGGAGAGTCTTGAGGAGAAAAAAGTAGATACATGTGTGTCAAAAACATCTCTCACAAAGAAAATTAAGCATGCCCATTATAAAAAAAATGTTTTAAGCAGGGGATTTTACACTGCGCCAATATGTCTATGATAAGAAATGAAAACATCAATTGTTCAGTATCTCCTTGAATAAATTTGCATTTTCACTCGGAGATGACAAACGCTATATTTTAGATAATTGAGTTGACATTCTTGTATACGGTCATTACAAAAAAAAGTCAAATGTGTTCAACAATGGAAACATAAAAAAAATTGCTTTTTATATTTTGTATGTAAGTATATTGAAAATGTTTGTGTATTAACATTTGTAATAAAGATTTTATTACGTAAAAAGTTCAAGTATTTGTGAATATCATAGCTTGATTTCATAATGTGATACAGCACGGCTTTATCAAAATTAAATAGTTTAGTCAAAATTAGTTATAGGCGGAAGGTGAAGTTACCCGCTACCTCGCAGTGAAATCTTGGAAACTTTTAATAAACGGCTAAACGAGTAACACCCAATACGTAGTCATATTATGATAAATTTTAGTGATTCATAAAAGTTTGATCAAATTAATGATGTAATGCCTGGTTTACCCCCTCTTCCCCCATCCCCAAATATTTTTTTCCCGATCCGCCACTGATAAATGCTATTCTTATGAAAAAAGTGACTCACCTACTCTATGAGAAGGATCAATTTGGGACAAAGTGGTCCAGCTTCCCAATGTGGTGGTTCAATGTTAACCTTATGGGAGAAAGTGGCCCAGAGCCTTCATTTCAACCACTACTAATGTATGATTATTTTTCCTTCCCAAACTCAAAAGGGAATTTATTAAAGTACAAGACTGTAACATTAATACAAAATTATAGTCATTATATATGATTGGATGTTTGTTACCATATCACTAATTTTAATTAACGTTGTGAAATGTGTTTAATTGCAACTTTGCAACTATTACAAAATACTAACAATTAATTTCTTGTTTCTAATAAGAACTCAAGGGTCTTTGCGTGAATTGGTTAATTTAAACTAATTAATCGGTTGTAGGCCTAGTTCTGGTCTCATTATTTTTCATTTGCCATGGCATCCCTTCAAAGGATTACCAACTCCAATTCTCTCATTTTATTCAACAAGATCCGGTGGCCTGGATTATAATTATTGCAAATTTTAGTTTGTTTTGTACTTTATTCCGTATCTTACCGCTGGCCTTTAATTGATAGCATGAAACAACACCATTTTATTATTTATAATAGGAAATCCGTGATAAAAAATAATACAATTGCGAAACAAATATAAAGTTTTTTATTATAGGTTGATCAAAACAAGCTTTTAATTAATATAAATATAACAGCATGATTATCTTACAAATTTTTAATCAAGTCTGTTTTTATTAACTATTTACTAACAGGCTTTATAATACTTCGTTTTACTTAGTGTATTCTTTTTAATAACTGATTTCACCAACTTGAGTGGCCGAATGGTCTTATGCTCCACTCTCGTGTTGGATGGGCCTGTTAATGACAGGGAGATTGGCCTTCAAAATCCTGTTGGGTCTTGTGAGGATGTTTCCACGCAAATTAGGGTATATTACCTCATAAATTATGTTTTCCTCGTCCCTGTCCCATTAGAGTAATTATAATGTATGCGTATAGCATAAACAGGTGGTAAGAAGTGGTGATAAAATTATTCTATGATTCGTCATTATTTTAAATGTGATTTTTATAAACATCATTTTATATTTTGACTGACTTCCTTTTAAAATGTAGAACTATTAGAGTGAAGATAGTTACGGGTTGCATGGTTTCAAATTATATTTTTTGTTCTACTTATTTTTTTTAGCACCGTGTTCTTACTACCTGTTCAGATTATACGCCCATGTACTAATTAAACTAATGGGTTAGGGATTAAGAAGGCTTAATTTAGAGGAAATTCACCCACATTCACGTGGAGGGAGAGTGGAAAACTATTTAGGAAAAAAACACCTCAGTGCACACGATCGGGATCGAACCCTGTACTCCCCGTCTTCAGCAGTCCAGTCCAACATGAGATTAGTGTGTTAGACCACGCGTCCACCGAACAGGGATCTATTTAAATTAATTTTGTACGAAAGTATTAATATGGTTCGTACAAATATATACTATACGAATTTTTTTTCCATTAGTACATGGTTACACCGCAATGGTGGACACAGTGGTGTACTCTATCTGACTATTACTGATTTGTTTCCTCCTCTACCTATACCAAAATGCTGGTACATTTTTTATAAACTGCACTTACTCATCCCTACTTTACTAACATTATTAAAATTCATGAAGTATGGACTGGTTGTAAGAAACAAACTATAGGGCCAGATTGCATATTGATATTATAATTTAAAATTGAAGTAACGAGTATTTTCTGACAATTAAATGGTTTATGATCGATATCACAAAGGCACAATGTTGTTTAGTCATTTAATTATTATCAAAGTTTATGTAAATATTATATTAATTTATTTTAAATATAGAAGAATACACACATTTATATGATGCAAGATGCCATTACAACGGATACTGTACTGTGTGTACCGTGTGGTTTGGTGCCGTCAGATTACGTACTGTTCTCACCATGTGAGATGGTGCCGTCAGATTACGTACTGTTCTCACCATGTGAGATGGTGCCGTCAGATCACGTACTGTTCTCACCATGTGAGATGGTGCCGTCAGATCACGTACTGTTCTCACCATGTGAGATGGAGCCGTCAGATTACGTACTGTTCTCACCATGTGAGATGGTGTCGTCAGATTACGTACTGTTCTCACCATGTGAGATGGTGCCGTCAGGTAACGTATTGTGTGCACCGTGTGGTTTGGTGCCGTCAGATCACGTACTGTGTGCACCGTGTGGTTTGGTGCCGTCAGATCACGTACTGTGTGCACCGTGTGATTTGGTGCCGTCAGATCACGTACTGTTCTCACCGTGTGAGATGGTGCCGTCGGGTCACACTCACCGTGTGAGATGGTGCCATCAGGTCACGTGATGTACTCACCGTGTGAGATGGTGCCGTCAGGCCACGGACTGTGCTCATCGTGGGAAATGGTGCCGTCAGGCCACGTACTGTGTGCACCGTGTGATTTGGTGCCGTCAGGCCACCTGCTGTTCTCACCATGTGAGATGGTGCCGTCAGGTCACGTACTGTGTGCACCGTGTGATTTGGTGCCGTCAGATCACGTACTGTTCTCACCGTGTGAGATGGTGCCGTCGGGTCACGTACTGTGCTCACCGTGTGAGATGGTGCCGTCGGGTCACGTACTGTGTGCACCGTGTGATTTGGTGCCGTCAGATCACGTACTGTTCTCACCGTGTGAGATGGTGCCGTCGGGTCACGTACTGTGCTCACCATGTGAGATGGTGCCGTCGGGTCATGTACTGTGTGCACCGTGTGATTTGGTGCCGTCAGATCACGTACTGTTCTCACCGTGTGAGATGGTGCCATCAGGTCACGTGATGTACTCACCGTGTGAGATGGTGCCGTCAGGCCACGGACTGTGCTCACCGTGGGAAATGGTGCCGTCAGGCCACGTGATGTACTCACCGTATGAAATGGTGCCGTCAGGTCACGTACTGTGCTCACCGTGTGAGATGGCGCCGTGAGGTCACGTATTTTGCTCACCGTGTGAGATGGTGCCGTATGGCAAAATATGACATGAGTTTCAACACAGCAGCCTTCTCTTCCGCTGGTACACTTGTTGACGCACTCGTCATTCTACTACAGTACACAAAGAAACAAACCACTTGTCTTGGAGGATCAAACTAGCGTCAATATTCTTGTAAAATAAAACTAAACTTACTGTAAATTGGTGATAGATACATTATTTTGTAATAGAGTGGCCATATCTAGAAACAATAAGAATTGCTAAAAACAACCTAAAAATAAAGATTTTAACAGTATTAAACGTACCATTATACAACAATCATGACAGTACACTCATGCGCTAATAATCTCCTAGGGAAACGCTGCTTCCCTTTCCCCGATGAGGGCCGAACAGACCCGGAAACAAACGATAGACGGAATAAAGGGTGAGACCAACTGGCGCCTGGCTCACTGGTCAGTCTGAGAAAGATCTGCTTGCTCTTTAAGAAAGAAGAGCTGACTATTAGTAACAGTATACTTGTTGGAGAGGTTTCTATTTTCTAATTATAATAATTTGTTTTAACTTTATTTCCCTCTTATATACTTTAATCCTTTTTAATTTTACACTTACTGTGTGTTAATCATTTAATAATATTAAATATAAAACAGTAAAAAAAATGAAATCTGGTTAGTTAGATAGTATTACGTTACAATAAAATTAGTAGTAACTTTAAAATTGATTTAATTGTTTTTTTATTTCTTGAAGTAGGCTCGCGCCCCCCACAAACCCTCCTGGCTACGCCAATGATCTATATCTCTCATTTTAGACTCAGTAGTCAATAAATATTTACCTATTATATTGGTCAAAATTTATAAAAGATAAATTTAATAGCAATGCGATAACCATAAGATGTGCATCCCCTAATAAAGTGCCGAAAATTTTAACCGGAAGTCAACATTTTAATACGAAGTATTGACTCTTGGGGACCCAACATCGATATTTTTTATTGGTCCAAATATATAACTGAAGACGTTTATTTTTTTTATAAATTTATAAAATCCAAAACCATGAGTCAAAAAATGTTTTACGTGTATATAGTACAATTTGTTCTCGGGTTTGCTAGTGTATATTATACTACACATTTGGAGTAAATATCTCCATTTTTAAATAATAGAGCGAGATAGTTCATGTGGAATTCCGTACCATTTATTTTCCTTAGCTAATATCGTCGTTTTAAAAGAGTGCAGTATTATGCCATTCAACGGGTAGTTTAAAATGGCTGGTGGCGGGAATAATTCTAGACAATCTGTAATTAATTTTAGTCCTATTGGGTTACAGAAAACACATTCTAATTTTGCACCATCTAACAGGCCCAGATTTTGCTGACATTTTGAAAAATTGCCCAAAAATATTTAATTTAAATTATTTGGGAATATCTCGGTAGTATAACTTTAGAGCAAAATATGTGGTTAAATTATATAAAAAGTCATGGATGAAGGTAATTTTTCTTTAAAGTATTATATGTAGAGTATATTTTTAAGATTCATCCATGAAGAAACACGCGCTTCTCAGAAACAATCTGAAAAGAATCTCACCACTAAAATTTATTTTTTATACCATCTTTCTTGTTAAAATATCTACTGCGTCAATTCTTGTTAAAAGCAACAACAAGCTAGCCTTCACAAAACCTGTCGCCAGGACTCTTTCTATTAGTTGGTTTTTACACTGTTGATGAGGGGAGAGAAAGGCAAGAGATATGTCATATATAAACCACTGTGCGTATGTTTAAGGCATCTCCGGGAGCCAAACATCTACACTGAGATCTCACTCACGCACGAGTCAGTCTAACACAGTATGATATAAATCACATCAATATCACAAGTGTGCAAAACATTCAATTGAAATATGTACAAGTAATTTACAGGTGTAATTTAAATAAACCGTGTGTGAAATAACAGCCATCAACAGTTATTTTTCTTCAATTATATTAATATACCGATTTAATTAGTGCTCGAACACGGAGCTATAGACAGCTGGTTAAACGGTATCTTTTCCAGTATAGTGATGATAGGCGTTCGATCACGGAGCTTTAGACAACCTATAAATCATCACAGCATTCTTATATCAGGGAATTATTCCGCAGTGTTTCAATCGACGCCAAAGGTGGGGTGATTAATTCCATAGTGATACAATTGACGCCCAATACTACATAGTATCACAACGTTTCATATTTTTTTAATAAACGCCATTGTGTAAATAATATAAATTTCTATAGCAGGTAAACTGAATAAATGTCCAAGGATGTAATTTAAAAGATTGGAGTGCTGGTCTGGAAGTATTTTTGGATTTATGTGTATATGAAAGTAAAATTCGCTCTACTGGAAAACACACTAATGTACTGCACAAATGATAGTATATTTTGATATCTAATTATAGTTGTTTTCAAGGTCAGTTGCTCACGTTGTATCGGACAGATTACCTCTGTTCTTTGTCATACAACACACACTTCTTACAATCAACCCTGCTTCGCTTTTCAAAAAAAAAATATCATTTGTCAAGGAATCCCAGAAACAATTAGGAGAGTACTTATATACGAACTAATGCTTTATCCACTGTCCCTCTTCGATGAGAGAGAAATGAGAGGAACAGAAAAATCAGCCCTTTACGACACGTTTGCACCCATTGAAAAACAGAAATAGAATGCAATAATAGCTTTTTAATGGATACCCGTTATGTATTACAGCAAAAAGGAGTAAATTGCTGAGCGTTCACTTTCGCCGAATGAAAATTTGTTCATCCAGAGGTTCATTTTGATGAAAAAAAATGGTAGCAACTGTATCCCACGGGAAGTTCTTGTGAAGCTAGAAGAATAAGAGAGTAATGAGCTCCATGATGGTAAGAAAGCTGCCAAAAATGCTGATATCCTACATTATTTGTCACTACTGTTATTGAAACATCAAATCACTACAAATCAGTTATTATAATAGGCTAGAACATTTATTTATCATTCTTAATGCTATTTATGGATCTCGCTCTAACATTTATTTATTTAAGCAGGTCAAATAAAAGTCTCAGAGCAGGATCATGCACACCACAGTACCGATTTAGATGAGTCCTTTAGGGACAACTTTTTTTGGTACCTACAGTTATTTAGTGACTCCGATGCTAGTTCCGGATAAAACAGGCAGGGGAAAATTAAGTGTGTTAAACTTATCCAGAAGGAGAAAGAGCTGTTAAGGTTTTCAAGGACCCAAGTGGGTCTCCAGAGGATATTGAAAAAGCAGAAGAAAACCTTCTGCTTCTTCTATATATAACACAAAACTGTGGATCATTAAATAAATATAGATAACAGTGCTTCACATAATATATTATCACTACCACCAACCAAAGAGGCAGCTAGTTTTCACTCGTTTTGAACTTCCAACCAAATCCTGCAATGGTATTGAAATGGAAAATCAGCTATAGACTGGGTATGAAAAAATTCAAATAATGGGTTGTTACCGATCCCCACTCTACAATAGCCATCTCCTCATAAGTTAATGAAACTCATTTGTTGTAAATATGAAAAGCGTTGCATTGCCACTTATAGCTGTCACAAAGCTGGTTTGTGGTTCATGCCACGGCAAATCTTGTTCAAATATTGTAGGCGTAGATGAATTAGACAGTGAGGAGGAGATAGCTATTTAAGTATAAAGCGCTTTGAAATATTCCGACGATTATCAACTATCTCCTGAATATGAAATGGATTTTGCATAAAGTTAAGATGAAATTGAGGTATATTATGATCAATATTGGTGGTAGCTTGGAAAGAAAAAGACGGAAAATTGATTGAACCTTCAAATTCAAAAGAAACTTAAGGTCAGTATAGGGTATTAAGAATCTTGGGATACCACATAAAGAAAACAACACTGACTTACTTTACCTCTATATAGTGTGGAAACTAGTACAAAGTAAACCAAAGGTTTTCTTGACTGGAATCAATACAAATCTTATAAAACATCAAAAATAAGCAAATTGTGTAGTTGCAAGTTGCCAGTAATAAAAGAAATATCAAACGCCCCAAAACAAGTACACATTTCGACGCCTATAGCAGTTGGCACAATGTGCTTCTAACAGTTTCTTTAAAAAAATTCAAAATGGAGTAATCCATTGTTAGCGTTATTTGTACTTTCTTCTTCTTTGTGTTTGATAAAGGCAACAATGCCGAAATATAATTTTATTTGTATTAGAATGTGTGTGTGACTACTTCTACTAGAAGACAGAAGAAAGGAAGAAGATGTCACCTTTGTGCATTGGACTCTTCCCACATTTTTCCTCTTTCCCTAGATGGGCTTATAGGGTGATTGCGAGATGAAATGGAGGACCTACAGTTTAACGTGGAATCCGAACCACGGTGGAGGCCTGGCATTCCCCACATACACAATATGTCTTGACAGAGGTGAAGGAAGGGTTTGGTAATCAGATAAATCTGTGCCGGGACCGAGGATTGAACCTCGGATCCCCAGCACAGAGATCCGACACCTTACCCCTAGACCAACAGGTCACCCACTCGAAAGTTAACGTGATAGTGTAGCCCTACTTTATTTTTTGTAACGCTTCTTACTACTCGTTTGTGTTATACGCTTATGTGCTAACTACGCTAAGGTGTTAGGGATGAGGAAAGTTAATTTTATAGGAAGTGTACCCGCATGTGTGTGGAGGGAGACTGGAAAACCATTTAGGATAAACCTCCCTTAGAACAAATGACCTAGATTCTAACCTTGATCTTACTATCATAGAGAGTCGAGCCTAGAGCGAGTATAGCGCTTAAGATCCTTCGGTCAGCAAAGCGGCTCTTTAGTTACATAAAAACTGTCAATTTTTATTTTAAGTTGTGAGCCTTAGGTCAACATACATTATTTTAGACCTCTGTTTGAAACTTTTCATACATACATTTATTTAGAATATATAATTTAATTACTAATTAGATGTTACGAGGAAAAAATTATATATATTCACTATAGAGAGAAAAATAACATTATATGTTGAAGTGGAATTATTTGCGTGTACATATTGATAGGCCATATACTATATACGTGTGATTGGGATTATATATTCTGTGTATTGTCTTTGTATATAATCACAAACGTGATATATAAACACACACACATATTTTATTCCACTTTAAGATTTAATGCACTTTTTTCATAGTGTATTTGGTAAACTTAGAATTAAAGATTAATTACTATAGCCTTAGTTTTCATACAAACAATAAATTGTTAAGCATAGCTTTAATAAATACTGGACAAACAACCCACTCTTCACATGGGATTGTTTTATAATACGTTTCATCTTTCCAGCTCAAGCGGTTTAGAAGATACGGAAAAATCACCCCCTCCCCCCAGTTCATTGCCTTAGAGGTGGAATTACGCAAAAATCTCAAAAGTCCTCGAACATGTATCTCTTTGACCTTGGCAAAGGACACATGTCTAGGTCTAGGATTTTGATGACCTAAAAATTGCTATAAAATACCCTATTAAAATGCTTTTATGACAAAAAAAAATTAAAAAATGCGCTTTAAAATTAAGAAATACAAAAATCTCTTTTCTTGCTAAAACAAGTCCTGTAAGAAAGGACAAAACCTTGGAATGTAATTTAATGATCCGTTTCTGTACCAAACTGAAAGGTTTTATTCAACAAAAATTATTTCATATAAAATAAAACAACACAGAGACATAAAAATTCAACTTTCATTTTCTGACAGTTTAATTTGGCATGGCAAACTTAGAGTTTTGATTTCAACAGCCCAGAACTGCAATGCACAGCACAAACCATGTACAAACTTTCAAAAGAGAACTATTCTTTTATCTGCTAACAAAGCTTTAACCATAGAGATGATCCTTTCCACTTCTACTAACACCACAGGAACATACTTGGAATAACTATGTCGCTTTGTTCAAAGTCTCCTGAAATTTCACCAAGGGAAAAGTTTTTCCCTGATAGCACATCTGCAATTGAGTACAGCGTTTCATATCCTTAATATTTTTAAAAACTTGTTCAATTTTCTTTTTCAGAGCCTTTCCCACTTTTCCAGTCATAATATTTAGGAAATTCAGAACTTTCTTTATCAAATCTATTCTATCCACTAATATCACTGTTGACTTCTCCAAGGAAGTAATGGCATTAGGCAGAAATCCAAAATTCGACTTTAGGCAAACCTACCTGCAATTTAAGGATAAAAAGAAGTTCCTGCGCAACTTTAATTGAGGTCGCTTCATTGCTGTCAAACGAGTCGATGATCTTTTTCAGAGCTTGGAAGTTCTCACAGTAATAGTCGCATGCTTCAATCCAAGTCCTCCATCTGGTTAAATGGGAGCTGGCAGTAAAGGAACGTTCGGGGCCTCCACTTGAGATGGTGCCTTAAGAAACATTTATTCACGTACCCAATCAAGTGGTCAACTTGGATGTATTGTCTTCGTATCTCCTCAGCAACTATATGACAGGCATGTGCTAGAAATGTTAGGTGCACCATTTTTGAGTAAAGTGCTTTCATAACATTAGCAACCTTTATCATGTAAGGTGCAGCATCAGTCACTAAGAGAAGGACACTGTCGTGTTGCACGCCAATCATTTGTCAACGTATCTACCGAGCCCTTGGCCTTAAATCTTAAAATTCGGCAGGTAGGTTCCTTTCAGGTCGTAGGAATCCGATAAGGAGTTTTGCGAAATTACACACCTTATCGGATTCCTACGACCTGAAAGGAACCTACCTGCCGAATTTTAAGATTTAAGGCCAAGGGCTCGGTAGATACGTTGACAAATGAGTCAGTGAGCCAGGGCCTTCGAATTTATAACAATTAGATTAAGTGAAATAAACAAGGTAATAAATAACAAACATATTTTATAAACAAACAATATACTAAATTTAAATAACGAAGAGTTTCCGATGCAACTTAGGTAACGAAGAATTTCAAAGACAGCACCGCAACATACATAATTTAACAAGGCATACATATACGACAAAAATTTAATAAACAAATCAATCCAAATGTACACCTTTTATATTTATGCTTTACTGCAGGGTTTGTCATAGTATCAATTTTTGTATGAAAGTTAGTAGGCTTATTTAAGTTAGGTGATCGTTTCTAGAAGCATTCAATAAATAAAATCAGATGAATATCACTCTTAATGATTTCTAGAGGTATCTAATTTAAAAAAAACCTTTTTCTCAGGGCTTATTATCTAGAGGCATATAATATTATTTAAATCACAGTGAGGAACATTCCGATTAGTTTCTAAAAGTATTAAAATTTCCATTGTGTCTTGGGAAGATCACTTTCAATATCCTCTAAAAGAATCTAATTGAAAAAAAAATCCAGGTGAGGACAATTCCAAATAGCTTCTAAGGGCATCCAATTTAAAAAAAATCACTTTGGGAAAACCATTTCAGTTATCTTCTAGAGGCATCCAATTTTCGAAAAATAAATCAGGTGAGTAACTCCTTAAATAGCTATTAGGAGCATCGAAATATTAAAAAAATTCTTAGAGATGACCACTTATAGGAAATATAATTTTTAAAAAGATAATCTGGTTGAACACTACTTAAAATAGCATTTATAAGCATCCAATTTCCAAAAATTTGCTGGAGGACCATGCCAAATAGCCTCTATGAATTTCAAAATTTAAAAAAATCCAGGGGAAACAATATTCTAAATAACTTTCAAAGAGTATAATTTTCAGAAACTCTCAAATTAGGACCACTCTAATAACTTCTATAAGCATCCGAATTTATAACACTAGCCAGGAAGAAGAAGAGAGTAGACTATAAAACATTTTTTGTTACTTCCCCCCTTCCCCTAGTCCCTTATATAAAGTTCCACTGCTACTATATAAGATACTAACCTTCTTATTTCTTAGTGGTTATCAGTGAGACTTAAAGGGAGCAGGCAAAGTGATAGACAACTAAGTGGCTGACACGAGAGGACAAAGTGGTAGACAGCAAACTGCTAGACACGAAGAAACGACATGGACCAAGTGATTGACACAAGATGGACCATGTGATAGACAGCCAACCGGTAGACAAAATAAAAACAATTATTTGGAAGGCTGGGTGGGTCAAGAGACCGACATGAGAGGACCAACTGCTCGACAAACTTTGATATTATCCAGTTAAGAGTGGGCTAAGTGACAGAACAGTTAATTCAATTACCCGGTTGTCCTTGTTTATTCTCAAATAATTTTTCCCCCTAATCTGTCAGTTTAACCTCACACTTCTTGACATATTTTTGTAGGATTTGCTAAAGTAAAATTGTAGGTGAAAAATAACTTGAACTATATATGACCTTATAAAAGAATATCACGAATTGAACAGTCGCAATTAATTCTGCAACGCTGGCGGCAACATTAAAGAACAGTAAGCACTGGTCCACACTTATGAACTATCTTATTTTTATATTAATAGATTAGAGATGAGGAGGGTATAATTTAGAGAAAAAATACCCGTTTTTCCATGAAGAAAGAGTTGAAAACCATTGAGTAAAATTCCCTTAGTTGCCTTTATTAAAACTTGAAATTTGGCAACAGTCTTAAAATAATATGTAAAATTAGTAACTGGCAATAAGCAACAGTAAAAAGGAGTTTTATTGTTTTTCAAAGAGGTAACTTTAATATCTAGCCTGTATATTTAGTGCTACATATTTTTTATTTTATCACCACGTTATACCTACTACCCGTTCGAGCTATACGCTTATATACTAGCTACGCTAATAGGTTTAGGGATGAGTAAGGATGAATTTAGAGGAACTGAACCCGATTTTTCGTGGGGTGAGTGTGGAAAACCATTTATGAAAATCCACCCTCAGTAAATCGATTAGAATTGAACCCCAATGAATGGTCTAGACGTTTAAGGTGTCAGGTGGAGAATGATGCATAATTATTTAGTACCGTTTCAAACCGTTTCATAATAATTTGAGGGATGGGTGGTAAGCAGGAAGGACATAAATTTTAAGGTACAAGATCTAAACCATCATATATCAAGGAGGGTAGGTAAGATGATGGATATATCGTTTAAAGTACATTATTTAAGGTGTCAAGTTTTAAGGACCAGCTGGTAAGCGGGTTGGGTGGTAAGAGGAAGGATTGAAGCTGGATAGGATCATCACGGCCATGATTGAGCCAGACTACCTCTTGCTCAGGATGGATACAGGAAGTAGTATGGCTTAAAGGAGGTAAGCGGACAGGATGGGGACTTGAAGTTGTGCAGATACAGGCTGGGGGTAGGTGACTGGGAGGAGAGGAGAGGGGCGATTGGTGGGCATGGTAAGAGAAGGGGATGAAGGCTGGGAGGAGACTCAAGGGAGGAGGGGGTCTTCAAGTGGCCGAACGACCAATACAGGGACATAAAGTACTCTTGTATAATTAAAAGCCGGTTATGGTTAGGTTAGGTTAGGGTAGAGGAGAATGTGACCCACCCCACTCAATGTGGTGTATCAATGTTAACCTTATGTGAGAAAGTCGTCCAGAATTGTCATTTCAACCACTACTACCATGTGTATCCCTTTGTTAGTTTTGAAATAACTTGTCTGTCACTTGAGCCACTCTTAATTGGATTCATCTCTATGTTGGTTGAACAATTGGTTCTCTCGTGTTGGCCGCTAGGCTGTCTATCACTTTGTACTCCTATACATGAGCTTGTCTAGCAGTTGGTCCAAGTCATGTCGGCCACTTGACCCACCCAGCCTTCCAAATAGTTTTGTATAGCTGGTCTAGCAGTTTGTATGGTGCCAGTCCTAACATCATATCATAATATTATGATTTTGAACCACCCCCTTTTCCCTCCCCTCCGAAATTAAATTCTTCCTACGCCTGTGCTTGAGACTAACATAAACGGAACCACTATATTCGATGGGGCGTAAGGATGTGAGTTTTGGCTGATATTCCAACTAGTTTGGTGCCAACCTGGGTGGTGCGACTATCGCCATATAAATAAATACACAGACCCTAACATAATGCAGTGTTCGTGGTGTCGGAATTGGTTGTGTTGGGAGTGAGAAGGATACAGGTGTCTATGCCAGATTCAAATTTTCAAATATGATTTTCAATCAAAGCTGTGTGCGTTTGAATGTAAAATACTACATTAAGAGCTTAATATGAATAGAAAATTAGTAAAGGATATTTAAGAAATATCATCTACTTTCTCAGAAATGTATTTTACCTGTTCATAGTTGTAAAATATATAGCTTTATTGGCATATGTTATAATATAAACAAATACTTATTTTTTAAATCCTATATATAAAAAATGCCAGTCGAACAATTTATGCACTAGAGATGAGTCACCTAATTTGTTTTATAAGCAAGTTAATTGACATGTTTATTATCAAAAGTGGGTTGAATCAACTCAATATATAGAAGACAATTTAATATATATTCGGAACCTTACAAATGGTGGGTGCTTCCTTTTGGGGTTAATTCCCCTCCCTATTTCCGAAAATATCATTCATAATTGATGAATGTATTCCTAGACCAGGGTTTGGCGAGACTTTTCCGACCAGTGTGCCACTCAGGGTACCTGCTGTATTTTGGACTAGTTTTTGTGACACATATTATTTACGTTTTTAATAAGTCTTTAAAACCAAAAACTTTTTTAATCGCCACATCTTACATTGCTCAGGCTATACTTATATTTTATAATTGCTCTAATGCGGTATGGATGAGTAAGGAAGCAGTTTAGGGATAATCTACCCGCATTTTCTTGGAAGCAAAGTGAGAAAGCCCTTTAGGATAAACCACCCTCAGTAGACCCATCAAAGATTTAAACCCGATCTCGTCATCAGCATGCCAGTCTATATTAGTTTGACATATTACATTTTGATAGTCACATTTTATATATTTGGTTCAAAGCACGTTGTCTTCAACAGCACAAAAGATGAACTTAAGTACAAGCCAAGACGATTTCTAACCGTTGACTTCAAAACGTACTGTGTGACATGACATGATTGTCGAAATTTTATTTACTTCCAAAAATTATACCACGTTGGGAAAGGTTTATACAATGTTATTTTTTTTCCATATCGGCGTACCACCAAAATCGCGTTCACGTGCTACTGGGTAGTACGCGTGCCATAGATTTGTCATTCCTGGCCTATCCTGACATCACAACTCACGAGCCCTCACAGGTAAAACTATCACACTCATACAAAAATAGCGTAATTTATACAAGTAACAATAACAGAACTGTTAGTGAAATTTGGGGGAGTAAACTAATAAAAACAACATCTCACCTCTTTTGGTGGTTCTTTCACAAGCCAAGTGTCAAACAAATATTTAAATTTTTTAAGGCTTGACATTTTTATATAATTATTTAACTAACACTTATATCTATTACATTAATAACACCGAATATACCACTAGTATTATAATTATGAATCCATTTTCTAAAACCACAGACCGACACAACACAAAACTTTTCACTACAATCAATACTGTATGTACTAACTAGTAATACGGTGCTGTTCAAATTTTGTACATGGTTTCAAAATGTTGATAGTTACAAAATAGTGCTTTGCATAAGTATGTGTGGTTAAAGAGAGGATGGGGGAAATCCAAGTATTCAGTCTATATAAGCTGCTGGCCTCATTTCTGACAATTGTCCTTTTATGTAAGCTGCTCTTACCGCTTGCTGATTCCTAAAGTAGGATCTTACAATTTATATCAAAAATGTTTGCCTACTTTTCTCTAACCCCAAATTCCGACTCATATCAAGAAACGTCCTTTGTTTTCCAATACCAAATTGAATGCAAACAAAAAAAAGTATTTGAAATGTTGGCAGAGCCAATTTTACAGTAGGAAATTTTACAATTTCCATCTTGAAGTTGAATTTTTAAATAATATTGAATAATAATAGGTTGAAGGAATTTACATTATACTGTAGTAAAAGTAAAAAAAACTATACCTTGTTAAATTTTTTTAGTGTATAAGTGGACTCCCTCTTTAGAATGGTCCAACAAATTCATGGAGGGGTCCAACACTTTTTAGGGGGGGGTTCCAGAAACCCAATATCCCCCCACTTTCTACGCCCATGAAAATCAGCTATAGACTGGGTATGGAAAAATTCAAAGAACGGATTTATACCGGTCCCCTTTTTACAATAGCCAGCTACTCAGAAGTTATTGAAATTCATTTGTTGTAAATTTGCAAATCATTGCATTGCCGCTTATAGCTGTCACAAAGCATGTTTGTATTGCTCCATAATGTGCCAGGCAAATCTTGTTCAAATATTGCACACGTAGATGAATTAGATGAAAACGAGGAGAAAATATAGTTAAATAGAAAACTGTTTGGAATGTTCCGACGATTATCAACTAGCTCCTGAATATGAGATGGATGTTGTATTAAGTTAGGATGATATCGAGGCATATAATGTTCAATAATGGTTATAGCACAAAAATAAAAAGAATTTAAACTTGATTGAACCCTCAACTTCAAAAGAAACTTACGGTCAGTACAGGGTATTAGGCGTCTTGAGGATACCACATATACTCTACCTCTATATAGTGTGGAAACTAGTAAAAAGTAAACCAAATGATTTATTGACTGGAATCATTACTAATCTTATAAAGCAGAAAAATTAAACAAATTGTGTAGTTGCAAGTTGCCAGTAGTAAAAAAAAGAAGCAAACGTCCCAAACAAACACATATTTCGGTGCCTAGATCTTCGAAACTGTCTTGTATATAAATTTCTTAGTAGATAACTTACTCATCTTTAATTTCGGTGACTACAAATGTTGCTCTAAAGCTGATACTAGCCGAGATATTTAGAAATATTAATATATATGTAAATTGTTTTGTCCTTGTTCAAGATGGTGGCCAAACCCGCGCTTTTCAAGAGGTTCAATTTTAGAAATGTTTTCTGAAACCCAATCAAACAAATATACATTAATTATAGTGTACCCGGAATTAATTTCTCTAATAATGTTTTTGTCGATTGTAATTTCGAAAAGGAATGATTAGTATAAGCGTATATGGGATGAGCGAATAAATGTATTTAGTTCATTTCTATATTTAGTGCTGTTTTTATTACTTTTTCCTTCCTGTCTTCAAACCTTAATTTAAATGTTAGCTTCTATAATATAAGCCTACTCAATTAATTTCAAACTCGTTTTGGTGGCCGCACGGTCTGAGGTAACACTCTCGCAAGAGACTAGACTTACAATGACAGGACGTATAATCCGAGCAGGTAGTAAGACTCAGTGATAAAAAAATCCAAAGAGTTTTATTCTTCTTTATTTTATCTCCATTCTTACACCTTGTTCTAGTTCATCGAGCGATGACATTTTGTAAATTTGTAGCTTATGTTGACACCCACATTGGTGGTGTCACTTTCGCAATAGATAGAATTTCCAACGTGGAGATGTCAGGGCTCACATCCAAGCCAGATATACTGATGATGTTTTCCCTCAAGTGTCTCCCAATCCCTTTCTACTCAAATGCGCGTAGATTTCTTCCAAGTCCTCCCTTCCTCATCCGTAGTCCACACGTGTGTATAGCACGGTGCACACTGAGAAACGTTATTTTCCCCCGATAAATAAATTATCTTTCAAATTTAGAACGGCTTATTATTTATTAGCCGTCCGGACACTCCGCATGGTTACACAATTTTTGTAGGAATTATGAAACTGGATTGAGTTGATGCTAGCATGGAGGGAGAATGTGAAACATTATAGGAAAAACAACTAAGTACACCCGACTGGGAATGTAAGGAACTTCGAACCACCAGTCCCCAGTTTGACGATTTCCTTTTGACAGCACGTGAAATCAATGTGATTGATAACTCTGAAAACGGCGCCCGTACCAAATAAAATAATGTGAACAGAAACAGGATGATAGAAATTAATAAAATATGCAAATAGTTATTTTAAAATAATTGACTTTTTTAATAATGATATTTAGAGAAATTGAGCTTATTTATATTTTTAATTTTTTACAATTTTACAATCTTAGTTTACTATTTATTGTTTAAAGATGTCACATGCCACCATCTCTCTTGTGCAAATAACAAAGAAACGATAATTGGTTATGTCGGTTGACTACTTTGAGTTAGCGGCTTGTTTGATACGTATCAGATTACTAATAATGTTTGAAGATAATAACCTTACGAGACATTATATGGCCTGTATGGTGAACTGGCTGAGAGTCCAATGAGGGGAGAAAGATTGCCTCAAGTAAATCCTGTCGGGACTAAACCACATAATCTTGAGTTAAGATTATAAACCAAAATTCCTTAAGGTTTTTGTGAAATTATTAAATACAAATCTCCTTCTTGCCGGCTTAGTTCCTAATGTAAAATTTTGTAAGTTTAAATTTTGTCTTTAATAAACAAACTATCTCGTAATTATTAGTGTCATGATTGCTTCACAATAGTAGAAGCTGGACGTGGGAAAGATTATTTTATGGAGTAAGACGCTTGTGTGGTAGCGCTGAGGAACTCAACTTTAAACATGCTTTGTTTCAATTACAAATTTTAGCGTGATTTTTTATTAAAAAAACTATAAGTGTTAACAAATTCTAGGGCTTTCAATAAGATAAAAAAAAGTTCAAATTATATAAATTAGATGTATAAAACATGTATATATAAATACACACACACATATATATACATCAGGGGCGGAACATCCTTAGGGACAACAGGGACCAGGCACAACAGGGACCAGGCACAACAGGAATTTTTCAAAAAAAAATTTGACATAGAAAAATATTTTTTCGTTCTCTCTTTTAATTCTACAAAATATTTAGGAAAAAACATGATTATGGGGTGAAAAACCATTCTCTAAATGCAGTGAATTATTGGATTCGTTATACAGTATTCAGGTCAATATTTCTCATTCCTTGCTCTAAATGTCACGCGAGGACTGTGCCAGTGCTCTAGTGAATGAATATAGAAGCTGAGCAGGGCCATCTCTGATGAGTCCACTTATGAAAGTCAAGAAGCCACACCCAGTGTGAGTAGTGATATCACCCTTATAGGCCAAAATACCTCCGTTTGCTTACATTTTTTTCTGTGGTTAGTGACCTTCTTGGTTTTCAAACTTTGGTGTGTCCTTGAACGGCCTTGTCAAATGTTTGTGGTAATATCATTAAATGACCAGTAATGTGTCCTAGAAGTTCATTGAATGGCCTTGTTTGGATTTTTATGTGACGTTTGACAAGTAATAATGGTATTGTGAAGATAATAATGAAAGTTGCGGCTGGGAGAGGATACTTTTTATCATTAAGACCGTTTTGAAAATGGGTTTGACTGTCGCAAATGCAGGTACACCTTCTTACTTCTTTATCCTTAAGACGGGTTTGAGGTCGGGTTAGGCTGAGAGCTAATTACAACGCAAATTCGGATACAATTTATTACTTCCTTATCCTTAGTACAAGTTTGAATCTGTGTTAGGTTATGAGTTAACCGCAAGGTAAATATGGATACTCCTTCTTAGCACATGTTTAGGTTTGAATTCAGGTTTAGTTAACCTTCCTAAATGATTTATATTAATTATTCAATGTTTGATAGTGATACACATATCGCATCAATGACAAAGATGTATTTCATTAATATAAGGTCTGAATGAGGGTACCAACATGAATTAAGGAAGTTGTGGAGAAGGAAATGTATAACTAAAAAACAAAGAACAAGATTAACACAATCTATTATTTTGAAAAAGACATAGATCGTGAGATTGTATACAACACTTCACAAAGACTATGGAGCCGGAATCAGTTGTTAGCTTTGTCACAATAATGTAAAGATTGTGATATACAGAAATAAATTTTTATTTGATAATAGATGCCTCACATACATAAAAATGAGTTTCGATATTATTTGGTCCATGATATTTAATGATATTGAAAGATGTTCCACTTGATGTTTTATTCTCAATCAAATTAAGTATTTTACCACCATCTCCGAATTATTTAAAAATTAAAATATATTCTCAGTTAATTTATACATGACGTTCATTTTCAAAAGTACAGCTATTTTTAATTACCGAAAAGTAATAGTTTCCTGAAATTCGTCGTTGAAAGGCTAAATCACCACCTACAGCAAAGGATACAATAAAATAACAAATAATGAAGTGTACTAATAAAAAAAATGGATATATATATATATATATAAAAGTAGTCCGGGCGATTAATGGGCCCACTCTGCTCTGATTGGTTAGATTTGGTCACGTGACCCTCCTCCTGCTCTCTGATTGGCTGCTAAAAATAGTCCCCTCCCCTCTGATTACGAAATCCCACCCCTCCCATACCCCCACCCAACTACAACCCCCCGGGTATGTTGCTATCCGGCCTCCTGGACATGTTGGTTCTTGATGATTAAATTATTGTTAATGGATTATTGTTAATTAATTATTGGCTAGGATTGGGGCGTTGTAGTTTATTTATTTATTGGGGGCGCATACAGTCCGTGACGTTTCGGAAGGAGGGCGCTGCACGAACCTCTAGCTATGGCTGTCTTGTGTAGAGTGGGGGCATCCTCTCTGCTCGCCCGCTTACCGAGTAGTGACCACTGCGCATAACGGGTGCAAACATTCCCCTCTCCCCCTGAATTTTTCCCGCTGATGTCACAGTCATCACCGGTGACGTCATTGAAACCCAGCGCCATTATGGCGGATTGATAAGACGAGTTGAGACAATAATGGATCGCGAGGTCATTACCCAGGCAACGGGTTTCCCAATGACGTAATCATTGCGTGAAACACTGGCGCCAGCATGGCGGCACGAAAAGACGAGTTGAGACAAGAATAGATATTGAGGTCGTTGACCCGGGAAACGGGTTTTCCCGATGACGTCATCGCAACCCTGGCCCAGGTTGGCGGGCAGACAAGACAAGTTGGGACTCGTAAGGAGCAAACAGTGAATAAAACACAGATATTACAAAAATATATATTTATTATACGGCAATTAAAGGTTTTAGAATTATATATTTTTACAGGAATGACGCATATATTCGTTCATATGTTTTTCTATAGTGTCTCCTAGATGTGTTAGTGCAATTGTTATTAGTTCACAATCCAGCATGTAATAGTCCAGACCGACGACTTGACGTGTATAGTAGGTAGAAATGATAAGATCAAGGTTTTTGATGTGCGTTTCCACCGTAGGCTGTTCGAGATCGACGACATTCACCGATTCTGTTAGCGTCGCGCATACATACATGACGAGTGTGTCGATCAAATCGTTGCAATAGAGTGCGACGGGTGTTGACCCCATGTCCCGTCGTTTGACGGAGACGTCGATGAGGTCCCACACATCACAAAGAAGCTAGGTGCTAAATAGGTGATTCGCTTGAGTCTGACGTCTTATTTCTCGCTGATGACAACCATACGGTCACCGCACATACGTATCAGAGAGATTTCATGATTAGTCAGACTAAACTTCTGAGGAGGTCGCGTGTTGCTGAAAAACTTTGATATGACCGATTTGTAGCTGCCCAGCTCTTGCCACTCTGTACGGTTTAACGCCGCACAGTTCCCTCCGCATTTTTCTAGCTGGGCAAAGTGCGTAAAGATTTCTTGACACTCATACCAACGATGAATCGCTTGGCGTTGACTACGTCCAGTGGGAACAAATTGTTGAAAATACTAGGGATGGCGAGCGGCTTCACCAGCTTTGCTTTGCTGGCGCGAACGTGTTGACCTTCCATGATGTGTGTTCGTTTCGGCGACTGTAGTGGTTTTGGTCAGCACGCCGCCGGGACGCCCCTCTTATAGGTGCACGCTACTTGTATGAAGGACGGCAGGACCCTACAGTATTGAAATATGTGTTGTAATATCTCACCACCTTAGCGTCGTTGCCTGTATGATTGATGGGCGAGAATAAGCTTAGGAAAGTTTTCATCGGAATGTTCTGGGCGCGATAGAGAAGGTACATGAGACAGTAATGGCCGCAAATGTCTGAGGTGATGCTTTGAAGTTGTAGCGTGCTATGGTACGTGCGGGGAGTGTTTTTGCATATAAATGCCAGATGTGACTTTATATGGAGAGGAAAACCATAACTGTCAAAATATTCTCCCACTCCGTTCTTGTCAATAAATATGGCGACCCAATGCGTCCTAGGCTTGATGTGTGGATCAGTGTTGATGACTAAAGCGACAGGTCGAGCTATTCTTGCGGGTAGTTGATCAGCAGGGAAAACACCCGACCATACAGAACGGAACCACGGACTTGTTTTCAGCGCACGTCTTATGGTGTGCGTGTCCATCTTCAATCATCATATCTCAAAGTCCCTTAAACGATAGAGGCCGAACAGAAATTCCATACACAACTATGTGCCATGCACATGGTGTGGCTCAGATTAAGTGTTTTCACTTACGAACACCCTCTGTCATACGGATCTACGATGGGTATAGACGTGTAATTGACTTGAAACTTTTTCTTTTCTACCCCTTAGGCGTAGACGGTTTCTGCACGCATTGTGGCACGGGAGATGAGGGATTCTAGCAGGCTGTAATCCACATCACCGCTATCCCAAGTGATACCGTGCAGATTGTTGACTATATAGTCGGCTTTCTTTCTGGCATCGGTGGAAAGTTCCTCGATAGCGTATAGGGGTTTTAACACCCAATGTTGAAGTAATGTACCGTATACAGAAAAAAACACTCAGTTCCTTGGCGATAAACTCTTTGCCGTCGTCTATGAAGCTCTGGAAATACATAAATGACGTCCATGGCTTAAATGATGGGGGTAAGGGGCGTGAAGCCATTTATATATAACTCCCATAATCGGTCACGAGGTTTCTGTCATTGTCAATGGTGATTATGTTGGCAAACTCCCCGTACACGATAGAGTTGACGGTTTCGGGCTCTAGTGAAGCTCACTTCGATGCTCAAAGAGCCGTCCCTCCTAATATTCCAATCCGATGTCATATGGGCGAACAGATTTGGGTGAGATCAAAAGCCATGGGATGATATCCCTTAGGGAAGGCTTCCCGTAGGAAGTCACTACCTTCGTTCATGAAGTGGATACCCGTTCCAGAACAATGTGTGGTAGGACATGACATAGTTGCCGTTTGAAAAATCTGGCAGTAGTGGTTTCTACGGCACTTGTTCCCCGTTCACTTACAGTGAGAAATGGTTCATGCCGTAGATTTGAAAGTTGAACGGGTTCTTGGTGGCGTCTCCGTTGAACGCCGCGTTTGATACAAATCCCACGATGCATCGTTTGGATAACTGTTCAGTGAATGCGTTGTCCAGTGATTTCTCTTGCACGCCCGTAGGAATAGTGAGTGTTTTTACTTCCACACGTGTGTTGGGATACTTTGCGGGACTGACGTTTAATGCTTTGGCATGTGCCAACAGTATAGAAGGTGCCACTTTGACACGTCGCACTATAAGACCGGCTTCAACGATGTTAACCTTAAAGTGAAGGAGTTCAGGGAATGCCATAAGACTAAACCCGTCTCTGGAACGGACCGACTTTACTCTGAGTTCGGTGCCGTTCAAAATGTATTTCTCTTGGTTAAACACATCACCGTAAAGACACCCCAAAAGATATACAGTCTTACTTTTTGAGGTGAGACTACGACGAGCCTCAAGCCCCTTGATGTCTGCATTAACTTCCTCATGTTTCCGGAGGTGTATGCGAACCACAGACCACAAGTCAAATGCGTTATTTTGGCTTCACTGATGTAATTGAGCAACGTCTCAATGTACGATCTATAAGCATACGTGTTGCTGGGTGGTGAGACTAGTTTTTTGTTTAAAACACATCCACCTGTGTGAATAGCGAATGCAACCAGTTGTTGACGGGAGCGACTTGATCCACCTCTGTGAAAGCGCCACCGTTGGGTTTCATGATGGCCGCCCTGATATAGAGAATAGTCTGGGAAAGATCGATAAAGAAATCGCCTTGACCGGTACCGGTAAATTCGATAGACGAATCATCGGTGAGGGAAGAGACAGGTTTTTACTGGAGCCATTGCCCAAATTCAAGACTGGTTTGTATGGGTGGGACGGAAAAGAGATCGAGTTCAATGCTGGCACACTTTCAGGCTGGGGGTATAGAAACGACAATTTTAACTGAAAATATCTTTAGCTTCTTTCTTGAAATTTTTTCTTCGGGCAACGACAGAGACTGGCGTCGGTGCTTCTTACGACGCCCTTTATAACCTGCGCCGGTCATCAGTGTGTTGATGTTCTTATCCGCCTTGCGTTTCAGGTTAGTTCCAGCCTCGCCGACATGGTGCCGTAGCGCCTCTTTGAAAGGACGCCGTTGATTGGCGATGTCGGAGAGCACGTCGTTACCCGAATGAAGCGCCTGTTTTCCAATGTCTTTAGCGACGCTTCTCAGCAACGGTACGACGCTTTTGAAAAGGTCACTGAAAAAACTTCCTATTCCATGCCCTCGTCGATAGGGAACACCGTGGTATATCGAAGATATACCTGTTCCAGCCTGGTTGACGTAGTATCTTTGGTAGGGACAGTTCATGTTGAGTAGCGTCGATAATGAAGTTTCACGCACACTTTTCCAAACTCGAATGATACATGTCCACCCGTGTCTGTTCTTATATTGATTTCTAGGCTTTTAATTTTCCTTCGACCGAACGGGTAGTAAGACGCGGTGCTAAATAATAATAATAATAATAATTACCCTTCTAATCACTGGAATGTAGTGAAACGGATCATAGCTAACTGCCTTATGTAAGCCGTAGAGATAGTTCAGGTTGTTAATACTGACGATACGTAACAGCGGTGTCACAATGCCACCCACGGGCTGAGGATCGACGATATCCGTGTAGATGTACATTTGTGAGGGCAGGCCTAGTAGAATGTTGGCGGCGTACGGCGACTTTAGTACTTTTATCAGATTAGTCAGAGGATCTAAACTGAGCTGTATACTTAGTTGGCTTGATAGAATCAGTAGCTGTATATTTGGTGAAGAAGAGACGTCCACTTTTTTGTTGGGGTTTGTGTACTTGAATACAACTCTGGAATCCCCTTTAAACGCCTCTACGTCGTTTAGAGCTTTGATCAATTCATGGATAGTGCTGTAGTTTCCAGGAGGTATATGATCCTTGAATATTTGTTCCACGCCGTTAACGTTCACCCAGTTGTACCATACAATATTTTGACCCTAGGGTACGGTGTTGAAGGAACACGGATATTGAAATTCAGCCTGAGCGACTTCCTACCGTCTTTCTAGTGTATGACGGTAAGGTAGTTGCGTGGTGAAATTCGTGAGGGTACTTTTCGGGAAATCTCTCATAGATTTGTCGCTCGGCAAAGTGATGTAAAACTGCTCTTTCATGGTAGGGCGCTGACGTAACTGGCAAGAATCCAAGTATTAATCTTGGCGGGGTAACCTTTCCACTGCACGTACACTTTCTTTATGAAGCCTTTACCTTTGACACGTAATATTTTATCAACTTTAAATGCTTTGGGGAGACGTAAGCGTTGCAATTCGAGTTCGTTAAACGTCCCCTCCACCTCCTCGCTATCAAGATCGGTCAGCCTGTAGACGACAGGTTGTCGCAACATGACACTGCTGACTTTGAAAATCTCTACGCTCCAATAGCTTTCGTAGCCCTTTTCAAAGAGCATTTTGGATTTGCTAATACGCACCGTGTCACTGACTTTTATTTTCGGATTACTATTCGAGTTTGAACGCCTTTTGCCGTACATATTATCTCTGACTTGAAGCACATTAGTTTCTGAAACGTCGGTAGGCCCCATCTTGTTACCGGAATGTTTTTCGCCGTTGTAAGTCACGACTAGATTTTGTAGGACGTCCACCAACCGATACGTGTTATTTTTGTTAAAGTAGCGCCACATGCGTCCTTTCATAGTTATTTTGAATCGCTCCACGATGCTTGCCTTCACGTCCGGATTATGAGTGGTGTAGTGATGCACGCCTTCTTGCTTGAGAAATTTCCGAACTTTACGTGCCGTGAACTCTGTCCCCTTGTCCGTCTGTAAACTTAGAGGTTTACGGCCACTTTATTTGAAAATTTCCCGAAATTCGTCTCTCACGACGCTCTCCGTCTTGGATGGAAGCGTCCTCACCCAGGCCATCTTGCTAAACACGTCGATGGCGGTGAGAAAGTACACAGCAGCGTCGTTGAATTTTCTGAGACTTCGCATATCGTTGAGATTGGCTTGCCAGAGATCATCAATGTTTGACACCACGCACTTGTTACGTGGAAACCTTTTTATCACCAGTTTGTGTAGAGTATAAGTTTCCTGCACACGAAGATATTTTCGTACTTTTTCGGGATTTTTCTTGGAAGCCTTTATGAGCGACGCCGCCCCTGCAAACCCTGCAGGATGAGAAGGGCCGTAGTAGATGTCAACTAAACGGGCCAATAAGCTCGGAACGGCAGCCACCTGTTTTCATCCACCCTCTTCAGCTTCTTCTTCTTAGGGCGTTGCAACGGTGTAAGTGGTTGTCATACGGGCGTCGGATCTCTAATAGGTGCCAAACGTTTCGGATTTACAATACATTATTTCGGAACGTTTATTTTTTGCAGCGCCATGAGAAACTCTCGCCACCCCGACGGTTCGCTGAGTCTTCTTGCTCTGACCAGATCGTTGACTAAATCCACAATATTGGGTCCATGGAGAGGCGTATCGTGAATACTCAATTCTCCGTTGGGTCCCAAGAGATGCAGCCTCGGGAAATAATATGTTCTAGTAAAAGTTCAGCTTTTTTACGTTCCTGTGCTGGTACAGTATAAGTACAGAAGGAATGGGAGGTACATACACTTCAGGGGTGGTCATGGTGGTGGTGGTGTTGGGGTTGGGGTTGGTGGTGGTATTTTCAGACGGCTGAGGGTGTTGACTAAAGTGCAGATAGCACTGTAACACTTGTTGGTATAAAGTCCATTTAGACTTGTCAAGTTTTGAAGCGATGATTTTTTTTATTTCCTTGTCCAACTCGGAGACTACTAGATTTGTTGCTGATGCCACTTTTTGGTGGTGTTGTTTGTAACGGTGTAATGTTTCCAGGGACACCAATATCATCTTTTTATGTGTTCTATTATTTACTTGTTGAATAAGGAACATAGGACCCCACTGATTCAAGGTGCTAAAAGTAAGGGTAAGAATGCTCCTCCTTTCTGAACGAGTAGTCGTCTTTTCTTCTTCCAGCACTCTCCTCGTTTGACTAGCTTGCACAATACCTGCTTGTGAGCACGTAACTTTGTCTTCTGCGCATTTTCAACCACCCTTGCCCTTTTAAAGTTTTGTAGGCACACTCGCAAACAGAGTCAATCAGTTTTATGTCGGCCGTTTTCATCCAGGCGACACGTTGCTGCGGATTCATGCGATACATCGCACGAGGCAGAGGGGTCTGCTTCAGCACTTTGGGAATCATGGTTATGAAATGATCTGTAAACGGGAGGTGTCGGTGTTTTTATAGCTTTTGCGTGGTTGGTACACGCAGCACCCGATATTTGTGTGGGTTCTATATCAGAACAATTCTGGTTTACCTTGTTTGAAATCTAACAATATATAGCCGTGAGGAGTACTTGTAGCATCCGTGTAAGCCTCTTGTAAAACACGGGGATTTTCAGGACAGACTTGTCGTGCAAAGTGTTGAATCTGAGCTTTATCCCTGGGATTTTTAAAAAGCACAAAATATTTTGCGTTTACGGAAATGTCTCTTTGGCCCTTGCCCTGGTGGAATATATTTTGTGTAAGGTAAATGACGATAATATTTTGATGGTGGCATATTTGTGTGAATAGATCGACAACCACTTCGCTGGCTTGACGCATCAGGTCGTCCAGGATAATCAGCTGTGAAAAATCACTACATACGTCATCCATTTCCGGCAAATCCTTACAGAATTTGACGAGGGGACTTGACCCGTCTTGATCGAATCCCGGGCGCCATAAAGCATAGTACCAGGTAATTTGATCAAGTTTAAAGTCACACATTGTGTCCAAGTGACGGGTAAAGTAGGCTACATAATGTCTTTCCACAGCCGGAATCACTGCTGATAATGGCTGAAAATGAATGTATCAACTTGTCCATAATAATTGAGACAGAGCTTATAAGCTATATTAAATTGTCTTTATAGGATCGTAGGAAGGGGGGTGTATATGTTAAAACACAAACATAACAGTTTTTATAATATTTATTCACACAAAAATAGCTCACACAGTGAAAAGTATAAATTAAATATTCATTTATAAATATATCTCACACCGTGAAAAGTAGACTTGGAATATTTATTTACACAAATAAAATTTTATAATATAGCTCATGCCATGAAAAGCATACTTGTAATATTAATTTACACACAAATAAATGTTTATACAAATATATCTCACACCATGAATAGTATACTTGGAATATTTATTACATAAATAAAAGTTTTACAAATATAGCTCACCTCGCAAAAAGTTATAGTTGGAATATTTATTTACACACAAATAAAAGTGTTTATAAATATATCTCACACCATCAAAAGTATACTTAGAATATTTATTCACAAACAAATAAAAGTTTATACAAGTATATCTCACATCATCAAAAGTATACTTGGAATAATCGTTTAGACACAAACAAGATTTTAGAAATTTGCCTCACGCCATGAAAAGTACACTTGGAATATTTATTTACAAAAATGATATTTATAAAATATATCTTACACCTTAAAGTAAATTACACACGTTCAGGCGTAGAGGAAACAGTAATCAATTTTTTGAACTCTTAGCGGGAATAGTGGCCGCAGTATTAATTTACAAATTCCAGTTTAAAAACTATTTGAATGTATTTACATAGTCAGATGATTTCAATTTAAAATATATACAAGAAAGAAATTGACTAGAGTTAAAATATTTACAAACAACTTATTATATTGACTAGTAATAATCAGATAGGTGGATAATTGTACTGGTGCATAAAAAAACACAAAAAGTACCCCGGGTACATAAAACAAATCAATAAAAAATATATGTGTTTTGATCCAGAAAAATTATAAAAAAAAATTCAAATATTTAAAAATTGGTTATGTCAGTGGAACTGTCTAGAGTGAAAGAAAAGAAGGTGATTATTCAATCTGGCTAAATGATCACCTTTTATTCGGGGCGAGTGCGTTTACAAGGACTCTGATCCCCAAACGTCAACGTACTATAATCATCGGTTATCCGCCGTTTGGTGTACACAGGCAGGTAAACTTTAGTTTGCAAAACGGTACATACAATCGCAAGACCTTTTCTTACAATGTTGTTTGGTTTCTGTATGTAACTTTCCGTGGCCTGTTCGGTGACCATCGCTTTCAATTCGTCAAATTTAACGTCGTTTCGGTTGCCATAATTTATGGTGATCTCGCGAACCTTGCACACTGTTTTTTTTTTGGCAGGATTGCCACCAACACAAACTCGGTATGCCTAATTCTTGGGACCACCAGATACAAAGGAGCTAATGTAGCTTCCAGGACCGTAATATCGAAGTACGTCTGTGAGGTCAACTAAAAAGTCTCCGGTCGGTGGATTCCAATCGCCGGGGCGTTCCGTGAATAGAACGACATCTGTATCGTGATACAAAACGTGGTCAAGGGAAACTTGCTGATGCCCTTGGACTCAAGGACTTGTGAGGGGTGCATTAGAAAACTTCGTAGCTATTCGGATGGATCTACACTTGATCACGTGATTGTTAATGCAACTGAACGTCAAGGGTCTACCGCGCGTGAAGTAGACTATTCGGATACAGCCTAAGTTGTGTACTTTGTATAACCTAGTCCTTACTCCTTGGAAAGTTAATGTTGACCAACTTCTACACAGTTACGGATAAGGACTCAGTATCCAGAGCAATCAGATACTTTAGCATAGATTTCTTAAGGACTACGGACAGGGTCTGTGTTGGGGCCTTTTCATGGACCAATATTTTTCTTCTAAAGAAGATTAATTACTCTATGGTATAGGCCTTATCATTTGAATTCAAAAGTTAATTAAAGTTTACTTACTTTGGTTAATTTAATTGTTAAGAATTTACATTTAATTAAATTAACAAAAGTAATTAAATCAATTGTTCACTGATATTAATGCAATGTATTTTCGTTAGTTTATTTTTGTCACAGTTTTAATTTATATATTGGCCAATACAAAATACGATAATAGACCCCACTCCCACCTGGAAATTGTTAAGATGGGATGGAACGTGTATTCAGCCGTTTAGTCCCTGGACTAAAACATTCGTCTGTAAAATGCTCATTGCAAATTATAAATTTAGTACGAATAGTTTCACTGTCCAGATTTTCAATTTTTGGGTTACAGGTTAGATTCTTTCAGATGGAGAAGCTTGTTTCATTTTTATTTGGAAATCTATGTATAGTAGATGTTATATTTAGACATAAAGGAACAAAACACTTATATTTATATTGCAACATAATAAAATTAACACTTAAAACATTTTATAACAAAATACTATCACTATTAAAACATCATTTAAAATCATAAAGTAGAAAGCGCCATGACAGTTCACTGTTTTGTAAAATTTGAATCAATCGTCCAATCACAGCTCGATATTTGCCTAAATTAGCGATTACCGTGGTTATAAAAATAACTAAAATAAGGTTTTAGTAGCTCCTATAAAAGATATCCGACTGTGCTCGCAAATACAACAATATTGTTAGTTTACCCCACACTATCATAATTGATCACTTAAATTTAATTTTTAGTAAGTTTATTTTTTCAACCACTGGAACACCATTAATATGGGAAAATACAAGCACCTAACTATGAGATTTACGTTGTTCCCTCAATAGATGCTATTTTGCCCACATCGTTGATTCAAAGATTCAGAAAATGGACGGAATTGTTAGTGATAGAGAGACCAGATTTTAATCACAGTCAAGGGTACTGGGAGTGGTTTTAGTCAAATGTTTCCAATTCATACTCACGCAAATGCGAGTACATTTCCTCTAAATTCTACATTCATATTTCCTACACCATTGTGTAAATATATGGATAGAACGAGCGGGTAATAAATACGTGATACGGGAGAACCATCCTTAACTTAATTAAGGGAAAGCAGGAAGTCCAAAAAACAACAAAATCTAATAGGGTCAAAAAAAGGGACAATAAGAGCAAGTGCTTGGAGTTCTGTGCTTTGAATATTTTAGGCCAAACATTCGAAAACCAGACCTCGCAACTCCCACCAGTTGCGGAATTCATTATAATAACGGTCTATCTCAAGAGTTAGTAAAAAAGGATATTTACTGCTGAATTAAGTTTACCATAAAAGAACTAACATATAACTTAACCTCATATGTTTAAGGTATGGTGGAACAATATTTTGAATTAGAGCTGAATTTGTGTCAAGTTGGTATTTATTTGACAAACATTCAATATTGTGAGAAAATATATAAAAAATATTATATAAATGATATTCACAAATTATCTAAAACGTTATCAAAATGTTAGAGTACTATTAACAAAATTACAACGTTTATATAATAGAAAACATCAATCATATAACTTGAGCGTCATCATTACAGACAAACCATATAGCATGAAAAGGCTTCAGCTCGTTAAAAGGTTATATCAAATTTGGTCATGAGTTCATTAAGTTACTAGATAAAACTTATCATCAACTACAGTAGCCCCATGGCTTCTTTGGTACTGACTGACAGCTCACAGCTGACAGCTGACGGCTTTGAAAAGCTACCAGACCAAATTATGTATCCCTACGCCAAACCATATGATCTGCAAAAACATTTGTTTAGCAGCTGTCACTTCTGACAGTCAAAATGTAGGTATATACCTAAATGTTGACTGTCAGAAGTCAGCTGCGAGCTGTCAGTCAGCACCAAAGAAGCCATGGGGGTACTGTAAGTTATCCTTAAATAGTTAATTACCAAGAATGTATTTCCCACTAATACCAGAATATAAACCAATAAAACGCTTAAAAGAGCCATATAAAATTTACCCTAAATTCTATCCACTTATTTACATTACTTCATACAATTCCACAATCTTTGGTAAAAATAATAAATAATTATACGTTAATATTGGGACGTCGTTGATAAACAGATCGTTTATTTACGTTCAATAAGTTTAATGTTCCCGCGACCCTGTTTTAAGTTTTACCCAAAAAGAAAACAAATATCAGAATAGTAACAACATTCGAGATCGATAATATATTCAAAGACAAAATATCAATAACACCCAAAGGTCGATCATTACCCAGAAACAAAATACAGATCGACTAGCGATATAAACGCCTTGACCCTGCGACTAATTAACATAGAAAAAGTAAAAACGAAATTTACAACTATTATATTTGTGTTTCATTTTTTAAAGTTATTTAGAAAATGCCAAAAAGGAATTTAGAAATATACTTTAGATAAAAAAGAAAAGTTAAAGAAGCCCAAAAAGAATTTAGATCTTACATTATTTTAATATAATCGAAGCCGGAGCTTCTCTTTCTCCACGATTTAGTCAAAGAGTGGCCTCTGATTGCTCATACGCCAATATATATATCACACAACCCAGAAAAAGGAGAGACAGGTAAAAAGGGGTGGGTGTCACAATCAGGAACAATCGGGAACAAAACATGCGCATGACAACATAGCTACTACAAAGTTCTTTACATTTTCTCGATCATCCTAGAATAGGGTGAGTAGTTATATTCACAGCACAAGTTCTTTGCTACTCAAGGTCTTTGGCACAATCCCATCACAATATTGGAGATCAGTATTATTTTCGTTGCGGTTCCGAGAAGGTGTGTCTGATATTCACTCGCGTTAGTGTTCCGTGGGGTTCAGGCCGTCATACCAATGGGGTAAGCTTAGGATTTTTTATATTTACTTATGCAGTCCAACGCTACACGGGTGACATAATAATAGGGGCCATGTATAATATATATTATTTATTATCTGTATTTAGTTTCACTATTTGAAAAGTAATGAGAAAGGAAGAATTTAGTCAAAATATTTCTGCATTTGCTTAAAAAGAGCGTGAGAAATTTTCTACGATATATATACTCGGTACACTCAGATGAGGTTCAAATCCCAACTTCCTTGTCAGCGGCAAACTATAACAGATTAGCATGACATTTAGGGCCGAGCTCTCCCACTGTATTCTAATAACACTCACAGGCGAACGGCGGTCATTTCTATGATATTTATAGTCTCGGCCCTTAATACACGTTGTGGATGTGTTTATTAAACACCTTTTTAACGAAAGATGTGTCTTTAATCTCGATATTAAACTCAAACAAATCTCTACAACTAGGTAACAACTATCGTAATTCCTATAAGCTAGCAACTAAAAGAAAAATGGGAGGCACCCGTCCTTACTTGACGAGTGCGGTACATCCAGCAAGAATTGAATTTGGTCCTCCTATTCATCATAAAACTAGACAAGACTGACGCCTTTGTCTGTGTTCCTACCGGTGTGTATCAATAATGTTGTTTTAGGTCTTATGCTGTCATTCCGTATAAAGTTAGGTCTTGTGAATTTAGGTCTGGTACCATACAAAACTACGCGTTGAGCCAAAAGATATTTATAAGAAGCATTAATAATTGATATCAAATCGTTAATATTTCAACCTCGAGAATAATATGTTGCATCTTTACGTTTTATGTGTGTCTTATTTTACAATTGTGTTTGTCCACCAAGTCTGTATATCTGTCCTTTGCTACAGATCTGATATTGATTTATGTATTGTACTTTGATCAAAATTGATATCTAGATGTAATAATTGGGCAATATCTTGGGGGAGTTTTTGGGTTTTGTCCTTAGCCCACAAATTAAGGGTTTACTTATGAGTGATTTTTCTATTCCCAATTTTTTTTAAATGGCTCTGGATATCAAGGAAGTGTTTGACCTCCTAAATATATGAACGTTGTGCAAGCAGGTTAAACATATATTTGTGCCTAATGTAATAGCCCCACACTGGTGGCCACGCAGACTAAACGGTGTGTTCTAATGCAATTGATTAAAATGACCGAAAAGCGGATATAAATCAATTCGGTCTTTTTTTCGGCTTGTATATTAAACGGGTTACTTCAACAATAATTTATATTCCAAGCCCTAGATCAATCGGTAGTGAGTCTTCTTACGGACCCAAATGTCATTGGTTTGATTGTCAGTAGGAAATAGATAACTTATCATGTTAACATTATATATGCTCGCCTCGCTAAGCGATGAAGCAGTTATCTTTGGGATGGTTTCTATGGGTTTCCCCCTCTATAATTGAGTTAAGATTATTAAGGGGGCCAACTACTAGAAAGGAAATATCCTTGGGCGCGGCATGTTAGCCTTGAAATTAAAACAATCTGATTTGACCTATTCAAATATTAATTAATCTCTTTTTATGAAGGATATATTCACACACTAATTTGTATAAGAAGAGCACTTTATAAAATACAAACATGTTTTGTGGTTGCTATTGATAACATTTTACTATTTATTAATATTATTTTATAGGTAATATGTTCATACATACATTCTATGTACTTAAAAATGATAAACACTAAGATAATATTTATGGTTCGTTTTGCATTCCCGCTTAAGAAACCAACAGCTATCTCCTATCATAGAGGTATCCCAACGACTTTGATAACGTTTTTCCATCGTGGATATGTCTTGATGAAAGCGTTTCCCCTTTTCATCATTCGCACATTCCAAATTATCAGAAAACAAACAAAAGAAATGTGAACATAGAAAATGAATTTTTCAAATACATTCTGGCTCCTTCATCTCATGCTCATCTCATACCGACAGGTCTTCACTATGTGGAGCAGGCCTTATTTCAGATAATATGTTCAAATATTTGAAACCGTGCTTGCTTTTTTTTCATTGCTAATATTTTTGTCATACATAAATATAAATCACCAATGTGCTTACACGGTTATAATCACACCATAGCTACTGCTAAAGGCTTACTTTTTAGTTTCCCAGCAAGCCGAATCCTCATATTCGCTGTGAAGGTGACACTGCACATCTGTAAGGCCCAGTTCTGGACCCGGTCAACCATCTTGCAACCAAAATACAAATAATTTACCCATTTATTGATGCTAAAAATTTACTTCATCAGAGTTATTGTTGTACACACATCACACACTTGGCATACGTCTATTAAAACACATCCTCTGCTTTGCCATTATAACAATACAGTGGTAAACAAAACACTCCTCAATTAACGAAGATCAACCACTCACGCTGTAACTGTCTCTTAGTTACTTGTGTGAGCATATACGCAGTACAACAACAATACACTTTTTAACACCACTGCCATCTATGAGCAAATATGAAAAATACTTGGTGAAGTATATGATCAGTGTAATGTTTTACTATAAATGACTTAATATGTTTGAATGAAACAACTATACAGTAGGTCAAATGAGAGATCAGGGCTGTATTCCCTTCACTAAATAGTAGTAGGGTACACTTATTACGCAAGTAGTGATAGCCAAGCTATATCCAGTCGACCGGAAATGAGAATATTTAAGGGTGTGACTAAGATAGTGGTATTTAAATAATGTATTACGTGTAGTATGCGACATATGACAATGGTGTCAAGGAGAATGACGTTTATTAATTTAATAAAATCAGTTTTGAATTAATTATAATATTGGTCCTAGACAGATATATGTACATTTCAACTAAAATTATTGTTTAGCATTTTGTTTGTCATAAATATGGGACGTCCTAAGAGCATGACTTGAAAAATCAGATTTGAATGAATATTATTATATATATATATATATCCTAAACCACAAACAAAACACCATATCCACCAATACTGTGGTTGTTATGTTTATTAATGACGTCATATTCTGATAAACTCTATAAAGTGTTAAACCTATATTTAAAAAAATGATATATGACTTTTACTACAAATATAACATTTAAATAGGAGGGAAATATTACAAGAAATGAAAGATAAACACACATTTTTTTACATTTTATCATTACTATTATTTAAAAAATATACATTTTTCACAATTTATTATTGTTATGCATAAAAATATAAAGCACATCAAAAGACGATAGATATTCAAAATATGGTATAGGATTGGAGGGTTTGACAAACGATTTGGAGGTCAGGACATTGTCAATGAAATACATTATGATGGTTGAAATATTTTACTATTTAAATTGTCCGCGCCTTTGAGCAGATAAAACTCTCTTTTGTTGCGAATCAGTTTAACAAGTATGGATACATTTTTCAATAGCAATTGTGAAATATTAAATATGTCGGCGTGTAAACGTTCCACCAAGTCGACCGGATGTTCTAACAAGTTTAATCTCATGGCAAATACTTTGTCCTCTGTGGATGCAGTGAGTTTGCCGGTAGTGGCAGGGGTATCCAAAAACCACACAACGTTAACCAGGTGGGCCTTGGAAGCCTTTCAACTATAATTAGTTAAATACTCTAAATAAGCCTTGTACGCATAGTTGTCTATCGAGGTTGTAATAGGTGTTTCGTTGAGAAAGATAGTGATTTGAATAAATAATAATGTAAAAAGTTGTTGACGCATTCGATTTTATTGTCGGCCGCAACCGCTGTCTCGTCCCCTCTCACCAGTTGAATACGAAGATATAATTTAATTGAAGAGAGGTCGCGAAAATACTCGCCGTCTCCGGGACAAAAGAACTCTAATTGAGCATCGCTGTCCACGGAAGTGATGGGCTTTTATTCGACCATTTTATTATTTTTAGCTACCGTATGAATGCATTTTTCGTTGAAAAGATTGAGTTCTGTTTTTGAACACACTATAATTAGTCGAAAATATCTTGCTTAGCTCTCTTGTTCCCTCCTCCTCTGGAACCCGCCTTCGAATGAAGTCGTTTTAGGTTTTCTTGTATTTTTTAATCGCGTTCCTCAACCACCTGAGTGATCCGTTTTTTAGCAATTGCACCAACTTTTTGACCAGGTTTCTTTATGGCTATATCGCTCAGTATGTGCGAACCTGTTTGTAACTTGTGGTTATACCTGCCAGAATGCATGCACCTGTCTGTAACGCCTGTTTTCCCACCACTTTAGCAACCCTCACAAACAATGGTTTGACAAATCGAAACAGAACGTCCAAGAACGATCCGAGACCACGGAACCTTTGCATTTTATATATGGCGAGATAGACGGGACCGATGTTTTCTCTATCACACTCCATTGTTAAGACTAAGCTAAATTACTACCTCTCGTATCTATATATTTAGTTTTTTTCTAAAATGTAAAACCCCTACGGGGGGCACGGGACCCGATTGAAAATTCACTCGTTCACCAAACTTTGTATTTAAATTATGCTTATGGAGTCAAAATTACATTTCTCGATGGGAAAATAGAGTATAGGAAATAACACGTGATGTGCGGTAGTAGAAGTAAATTGTATGAATCTAATCAATTTCACATAGGAATCGCCTAGCAACTGTGGTCCTATAATGTCTGTGTACACAAAGACAGTCTCTGTTTCGGTTGAACTAGACCCGGGCAGTTTACGATTTGGTCGCAAAAAGACGCCCTTAATATCCTCGTTCATTAAATCCCTCATATGTGTATTAAGCGCATTAAGTGACTCTATCTAGGGTAGTCTGTTTCGAATGGTCGTAATTAACTCTCCAAAGCTAACATAGAGACGAACTGGAAACTCTATTTTAAATTTTCTTTTCCCCACTGTAAATAAAATTGTGTTTTTGAATCGTATAGTTATGGATGACTTATTGGGCGTCCACACACCCCTTTGTTTTTTAATATCTCTTAACATTGTTTGATCGCGAAAAATGTACCATTGAAATTCAGATATTAAAACCTCTAAATCCCCTTTATCACTTATCGAGCTCTTAATTTTATTATAAAGTTCCTTAAAGGAGGTGAAATCTTGTTGAGGAAACGAAACACGTCCCACTTGGGTCACTACTACGTTTTCCATCAATTCTTTGTTCTTGGATAAAATGTTATCTTTGAGACTCTCAAAGTCTACGGGATAGGATAATTCGGCTGTGATTAGAATCAATAGGTTTCTATGGTGACTAACATTGGTAGAAAGTTCATTCACTTTGTTCGAATAGACTTTGTTCATTAAATCGTCCAACACGACGAGTTGAGGTGCACTCTTTATTTTAACATCAAAATTGTTCGGTACACCTTTGTGTAGTGTGACGTGACTTGATAATCGCGATGGAATAGAGTTGTTCTCGTTGAAACACCATAGAATTCTATAAAAATTATCCACACTGCACACCTGTTTTAAATTTAAAAGAACATTATCTACAAAAGTATTTTTCTCGCAATTATACGGTCCTGCCAATATAAGTGTGAAAGGGTAAACAAACACAGACATCGATGTGTACCTGTCTAGTGACGCTTTAAAACTAAAAGCTACGATTACAAATGTATAGTTGCGCCAACGAACCATTCCCTGAGAATGTTTACATTTGAAAGCGTACAGATTGATTTTTTTTTAGATATATGCCCGAAACATTTTATCATATTTATGATGGTTCAGATCTTTCAGGGAGAGACAGCCCAAGTCTAACATATCAATTACAAGTTTTTTTATCAAGTCTTTGATTAAGTGTGAGCCAATCCCATTGTTTTTCAAAATGACGCGGTAATTTTGAAAACAAATATGAGGCCTTAAATGTCCAGTGATGTAGCACACTTCCACACATAGCTAAAACGCTACATTCTTTAATAAAGAACGTATTGTTCTTATATTTAAACCCCTGAAAGTCTACGGTGACATTATACATGGCTGGATAGAATTGTGGAACAAAAACTGTAAATAAAAACAAAGAACCGGGGTCGACCATTATCCAAACTGTAAAAAAAAAAAGTCACGTACGTACGTACGTACGTATGTACGTACGTACGTACGTACGTAGATATAATACATAGTTGCTGAATATTTCGTCTATGATGATGTTAGACATTATTGACATTATTTCTTAATAGACGGCGAATCATAAATTGGTGGCATCCCCTTATTATAATGTTTCAAACAATAATTGTAATCTTTAAATTCATGCTTTACAGAGGCAGAGAGTAGATTCCAAGCGTGATTGATATCTCTAAAGGCGTATGCTTTCATAAATTCTATAGGTAAATTATTTAACTCCGCGGCAGACGTCAGACACAAGATCTGCTTCAAAGACTACGTGAGGATGGACGCGTTGATTCTATCCATTATACTAAATTACAATGACAGATGACTCGGTCTTTTATAGTAGTGCCACTCGATCCAAATCCTCCTTCCTCTCTCTCAGTGTTTGATAGCGAATAAAATAAAGAAAAATGTGATCCACTATAGCCGTAGTGTACGGAGGTGTTGTTACTTAATCTCATACGTTTAGTGAATACAATGTAATCCAAACTCTAGATTAGAGGGATTCAATACAAAACAAAACCAAATTTAATGTTACCAAAAATTTAGAAAAATAGAAGTGCGAAGTGTAACGATATTATGTTTTTTTGTTGTGAAACATATTACAGTACACAACCCATCTCCTAGAAGGAGGGTAATCCCACTGTTCTCCTTCAGTGACCAATTTAGTTTAAATGCGACGAGGACGAAGGCCAAGTTAAAAAAAGGCAACAAAATTATATATATCTCTAAACCTAAGGATAGATGGCATAAATATATTAGTGAAAAAATTCAAGTCTTAACGAAACTTTGCTTTTATTTCATTTAACCTTTTAATAAAGAACATATCACTTCTGCAAACATCTAAGCATATTCATATTTCTTATTTATACAATATCTGTAAAAGCAGAATAATAACAATCTATTATTATTGTTTTTTACAAGACTTTCAAAAGTACGTGTATTAAATTTTAATGTCTAGCATTATAAACATGGCGTATACCAATATAACAAACGTAAATGAGAATTTTAGCAACGACTTATTTTAGTGCAAGTCAAAATTGTAACAACAGTATAGTAGTTCCGTAATCGCCCCATTAAAGATCAACCTACGCATGGCGTCTACACAAAATTACGGAATCCTCCAAACTTTAGAAAGTCAAAATAAACTTAGATATTCTTTCATTAAACGTTAAGGTTTATTCCTAACTTTATCATAAAGAAACATATTATTAATCTCTGCCACGTTCAATAACTGTGCAAAATAATTCCAAAGTTAAATACATAATGTTAACTATACAAGAATAATTATTAACGTCCCGCATTCCAACAACTAAATAATGAAGGCCTAATATTATAAACTTCTTAATATGGATATTAAGACAACACGTTTTGAAAACATACTCTTAAAGTTAAATAACTGAATCCCAGTTGAAAAACAAGATTTGACTAACATTAAAAAAAACTCGCATTAAAAACTTTCCCCACATTACTTTGTATTTTAAGTAAAGTCCTATTTGTCGTAACATAAGCGAAGTTATTTTAATATTTAGTAAAAATGAATGAATATTCATCTAAGACGGTAAATAACAATAAATATACGTAGAGCCAAAAAGAGAATTTAGAAAATTACAATAATATTTAAATTAAAGCCGAACAAGAATTTCTCCTTACATTATATGAGTCTGTATTTGAAGCCTAAGCTTCGTCAATGTCCGAGCCTAATCCAAGAGTGGCTGCTATCTTGGTGAACAGTCTCTTATATAGCGCAACTATCGAACACTCGAGAAAGAATTACACCAAGGTGGGGATCACAGAATTAACTCACATGAAAAAGGGGGGAGGTGCGCTGGATTAGATGCGTTGAGAACATTCTATCAAGGCCACGGCTATTCTACGCTGTTCTCGGCGTCCACGTTGTTCCTGAGGCTAGTGGTGGCGCGTAGCGGCGAAATGCTGCACTAGGATCACAGCGCTTAGTTGTTTTACTGTTGATATCGTGTGTGGACGTCTTTTTCCGCATGCTCGTCCGGCCGGTGAAATTGGGTAAGCGCTGTTCTTGTTGACTATCCCGTTTTTTTGATGCCTTGTAGCAATAATTGCTACAACAATATTATAGTTTTTTCTCTCCATCTCGGAGACGACGGTGGGTACTATTTTTCTTTTAATTTTTGGCGTGTTGGTCACGTGTACGTGGTCCATGTCTTTCAAAATCATGTCTTTAATAGTTGTAAAATGTACAAACTTTCTGTTTTCATAGTTTAGCGTTATACCCCTTATCTTGGTGGTAGACCTGTATTCGTTTATTTCGTGAACGAACACAATGGACGAATAATTTGTAGGTCCACCAGAAACAAACTCTGTAATGTACGCGGTATCAGAATAAGAGGTCAGTTCGTTTGTCATATCGCCCAACTTGTCATCTGTCGGTATCGTATACGTGTCTGTCGGTCTTATTACACTCATAATAGAGTCCATGTCACAGTAAAGACAAGAACCACCCAAGTGCCTAAGATATGAATATAACTTCATACGATTAACAGTGGTACGTACGTGGCTATAGGCACGATGGCCGTGTCCAGGGGAAAAGCGGTTATCTGGCGGTACGTCCACGAGACGCAAGCAACCTCGTCATTGGGAAAGATATTGTTGCGAACCTCTGTGCCGGGAGTGGTGAGTAGGAAGAAAAAGTATTTTTGTGTTGTTCACTTCGGTGGTCTGCGTCTTGTTCTCGTTCAGTGAAAATCGGCCCCAGAAAGAGTTCAAACACAATTTAGCATTTGCGCTCTTTCCTGGATTCTTAACGATTTAGTTTTTATCCAGCACCATTCACTCAGTTTTGTAATAATAACTAACGTAATTGTCTTTGTCCGCGTCTGTCTTACCTATCCAGGGTATCACGACGCCTCCTGTTTGATCTTGAGGAACTTGTTTATATATTCGACAAACAGTCCTCCTTCTTTGGTTTGAGCGTCAAACTGGGTAATTTTATATTCCCAAAATTCGTCCACTCTAGACACCTTTTAGCTCATTATTAGAGCTAGTCGAACCTCGTCTACTGTCCATGTGCCTATATTAATTCTGTCAGAGTCATTGTCTGTACAATCACCTTGGTTCATCTCGTTTGCACAAGAGGAGCATAAAAAAACATTTGCATTTATTGAGTCTTGTAGGGCACTATATTTGGGGTGATACAATTTTCTAGGAAGCAAAAGAGTATGTTCAATTAAACCTTCTCGATCTACAACGTCATCGGGACAGTCATCGGCAGCAAAAATATTTATAGGATGACCTACAGGAAATTTAAAATATTTGCGCACCCTCGGGTACACTTTACATACATCTAAATATCCTATTTTCTCGTTGGGATAAATATTATAGTGTGGAGTCATAGATTCACAGCGTCTGCTGTACAGTGCATCACGTGAATTGAGGGGAGCAATTCGAATCTTAGGGTGAATGTTTAACTAAATGTCTAATTCTGTATCTTCAGTCAGTATTTTGTCAATGTCTCACGCTTTATAGTAGTTACACTGTACCCTGCGGCTCTAAATGTACGATCTCTCAACAGAGTGCACTCGTATCGTTCGGCGAGCGTCTCTTTCGTCTCTGTTATAGTGACATCACGGTTTGAAAGACATGTACACCCGTGGAAGAAACAACCATTCAACTCAAAAGTCTCCCTCTTCGACTCACAATAATCGTCCACATTTCTGCCCAGGATTTCTATCTCACGTCCGTTTAAGGCATGTTGTATGTGGATATAGGGGTGGATTTTCTGCAGATAGACTAACCATTTTATGGCTTTCACAGACTGTCTAACACAGCACCTGTATCCTCCTTTGGGCAGGATGGCTATCGTATTGGGGGGCTAAGAACAGTTTTATAAATAAACGGTTGCGCCGACGGGATGGCGATCGATTCCCTAAACACGTCCGTCGAACCTAAATTTAGAAATAGATGACGAAATTTACAGCAACCCTTGCGTAATATATTTACGGCACCTACACAATAGGCCTCTAACTCTGATTTATTATCAAATTTATACCCTTGCGCTAGCTTCTCAGCGTGCTATACTTTAAAGCCATTTCGCTTATCCGGTTTCATATAATCAGCTCCTAACATTTCGGGAGCTGGCTACTCACCGATATAATTTAAATTTTTTTATGTATTAAACCAATAGGGGTAGTGTCCTTTTTTGCTGTCTAGTCCAAACGCTTTTGGGATCTGTCTCAGTGGCAGCTTAGGCTGTCTTTAAATTGTATGCCATCGTCATGCAAATTGTTTTAGTTCAGCCCACGATGATTTTAGAGGTGTAGTTAAGTGACCGAAACCTATCGCGTCGAAGCCTCTCGAGCTGTGAGCAAGAAATATAATCTTATTGGCAAAAAGCTTCGGTTATCTCAGATATTCGAAAAAGCCGTCTACCACATTCTTCCAAAAGGAATTAGATCATTTCCCGCATTGTTCATAATCCTCGTCCATATTATCGTTAATTTCACATTTTACACAAAAATGTTGTACGTGAAACAAATTCATTTCGTGCATAAAACAGTCGTTGGTTTTAGTGCGATCTTGCCTAGTCTCAAAATTGTAAAATACCATTAGATATTTATCGGTGAGTTCTTTTCGACTCAACGTATGCATGTAACAACGATTAGGGTTGTCTTTATTCTGTTTGAACGTCCCGTAGTAGGATTTAAAACATTCGTGATTACGCCACTTTATTTTATTACAGGTAATACACACTTGTCTTAAATTACAAACAGATTTTCTACCTTCAATTTTATTAGATTTGAGATTAGTGAAACAGGTGGAATATTTGAAATTTCTGTTACAGTCACTAAAGTATATAGTTTCCTTCCAGAACAAACATGGTGGATTGGACATACAAAGATTATATTTACTTTTACACGAATAACTTCCACCTCTTTTAAAGCTGGCATTACATGCATCGCAAATGAATTGAACTGAAAAAGCGCCCACCATATTGATTATTACGTTTTGTAAAGATTTATCGTTCAGATAATTCATTACGTAAGACAAAATTTAAGTTAACAATAAGTAGATTTATTTTAGAAAAAACATAAATGAGATATAAGATAACAATATTTATACAAGATTAATGCTTGTTGACAATTGAACGTATAACATATAAGTTCAAGAAAACAAGTGAACATATCATGTATCACGGACAACTTTACGTTAAATATAAGATGTGTTGACATATAGCAAGGCCAAACTATAGGATTGTCTTGCCGCGGCTCGGGTAAATAAGCGTCCAGGCCAGCATGGTCAAAGGCAATAGGCAGAAAGAGCCTATTCACTATCAAAACAGCTAGGCAAGCGTCAGTAGGGTCTAAAAGAAAAACAGTGAAATAATTACCATTTACCAATGAAAGTTAACTGTAAGTCCTATAGGTTTTGAGCTACTATTATATATATAAATTTAAATAACTTCCTTGATTGGGACTTAAGAAAGTCACGAAGATACATTGTATAATGAATGATATGAGAAAGGATTGTTAATTACATTAGTAGATGGCTAGCAAACAAGAGTCAACACCAAAGAGTACTATGGCCGGTCCTTTACCAATAGGTACTGCTAAGGCAATCAATAGTAAATTTATACAATAACCCATTCCCTGGGGTACAATATTACTTTAGAACACACTAACTTTTAATACTTAGTCAATAGGAGCCAACGATGGGCTAAAATAAAAGTAAAGGCACTATCAGCGCAGACCCCATTATGGAAACTAACGGAGTTCCTAGCTTTACCCACCCAAGCTAATACCACACGCAAAGCGGGGCAACAAGAATGATTCAACACATTGACCCAACTGGGTCCAAGAAAAAGCCATACAAAAATTAAAACAACTGAATACGAAGTCCACGGGGTCATGATAAACAGACTAGTCATAAAGACTAAAAAGGAAGTACTGTACTTGTGGAGAAGAACAACCATTAAAACTAAGTCCTTATCACCTCTGGATCTCAAGGCTCCTATATTTAAGCTATGTTATATGGACATAGGGAATAGCTTAGTCACTTGGACTAATATAAGAAGTCTGAAGGAATTGAGAAAACATTAGAGTCACTTTGACTACACCAACTAAGTCAGAAGGACACAAAACCAAAGACTAATCACTTTTACTTAAATAAGAAATCTATATAAACACTAGGCCTATAGTCACCTATACTATATAAACTAAGTCAAAAGGACATGTTAAACATTATAGTCACCTCGATTATATAAACTAAGTCAAAAGGACATAATAAACATTATAGTCGCCTCGACTATATAAACTAAGTCAAAAGGACATGATAAACATTATAGTTGCCTTGACTATATAAACTAAGTTTTTTAGACTAGACCTATAAATCTGATGGACTTATTAATAACGCTATGATGCCTAGAAGATCGAAGAGGATTTCCCTCGAAGACGTGGTGATACCCGCGATCCAAACTTCATGGCAATCTGGTACTTCTTTTGGTGACAAAGCGGCGTTTCTTTCTTCGATGATACGATGTGGTGAAGTACAATAAGTGAATCTGAGCGGCACTCATTATATACGATTTCTCTGTTCAAACAAGAATAAAAAGAATAAGGCATAAAATACAGGCAATAAGAGAGACGGAAAAAAGGGGGGAAAGGAAAAGATAGAAGGGGGGGGGGCGAAAATACAGAAGTACCAAGGAACGCCGCCAGAGCAGCAGTGCTCTAGGCTCGTGACTTCGATCCCAAGCCGGTCCCGTCCATTTCAACTATAGGGTGATGCAGCGAGCGGACGTGTGTGAGAGTTGCCATGCTGGTGCCCCCACCTTACCTTAGAGCCCATCCTGTTATGGTGAGTAGTAAGTCTTGAAGGATATTATTACTAAATAAATAAGTTTTAATTTTTTTTTTGTATTCAGCTATAGTATTTTATAAGGTTTCGTCTGGTGAGTGTTATTTTACACACTTGTAGTATTTTCTTCTCGGAAGCATGGTGACTGTATCCGAGCCCATCCAGTGATGGAAAGTAGATGTTGAAGCATATTATTCCTAAATATGTCAATTTTAATTATCTTCTTTGGATTCCGCTATAATAATTATCATAATTTAGTATTTTTATGTAAGCTCGTGGTGAAGATGTTATTTTTACATAATTTACATGCTACAATGAAGTTACACGTGACGTCATCGTACAATATGTTAATGTACCTAGTCAAAGACGAACTATCCTCGTACCACAATCCATTTATCGTCGAGAGGGTATTGTACACCCGTAATTTATTTTGGTCACCAAAATAACGATGAAATGTTTCGGGATGTTCGCGTTCCCCTCCCTCAGATAAATATATGCGCGTTTTTGCGAGAAGACCATCAATCACATGGTTAATTTTACGCCCCTTTATATAAGATTTATAGTTAATTTCATTATTGATTTTGGCTATCGCTATTACTATAGCGTGCGCCAAACAATTAGTCAATGATTCAACGACGGCTATTCTCCTTTTATGGTGACTAAGATAATCCTTTGAAAGTCATCTTATTTTTAATGCTGTTTTACCATTGCCAATAATCATTTTGATATGATTCACTCTAGAAATCAATACATTGGCTATACCAAATTTGGCGATACTCTGAATAACTTTTGTCAATGTATTCATAATAGTGTTCACATAAATTTGGTAACATATACGGTATGAAACCCTGACAGGTTTGTCCAGATTATTCTCCATGTTTGTGATCGTAAGTCCCATTGAATCATAAGGTGCCGGACCTCTAAGCAAATATGCCAACATACTAGAGAAACATATCATTAGGTAATGCACCAGACTCACTTTCGCAAACAAAGGTCGAACTAAAATATTCTTGCATAACGTGTTTAACCGATTATACGTACGTCTTGTCTCGATTATGGTAAATTATTCATTGTTGTCGTCAGTGTTTGTAGGTCCAGCATAGTGAAAAATGTGGTTTCGTGGTCGTTTGGCATTATTGGGTATAGCTTTTCCTGACGTAGAGGGCCTATCATTGTTGATAGATTCATCAGTTACAAATGTATTTAATATTTGTCCCTTAAACACTAAAAAAAGAGAGAATATTAAATATTAGTATAAATAATAAAATGAAAACTTCCCAGAATATAGACAGAGACGAGAGAAATAATAATAAATTGTACTTGCTTTTTCCAAAAGACGAGAGCTCGTTGTTTGCTACGTGGAATCTTCTTTTCATTCGGCACGACGAAAAAGGAAAGATGCTTTGTTGGAAATAAATTATCCTTTTATAATTGTCTACTCGTTGTTTTCAACTTTGTTCCTAGTGAGTTTTTCATTACTTTCTGTAACCTTAAGATGGTATTTGTCTTGTTGTTTATTTACCTTGACTAACACCGCGAGATTTAAAAGGTAGACGGTGTTTAACTTGAGCTTATTTGTTAGAAATTACCTTGGCCACACTCGTTCGCGATTTTAAAATGTTGACATATGTTTAAATACGGCTGTATAAAACCGCATAGACATCGCTATAATGGGGTCAGTGGAAGACGTCTGCGTTAACAAACCTCTCCAAGCGTTTAAGAGTCGCCATGTTGAACTTCAATCTAGTACTAGTGTTACGAGCCACTCTTATGTCGACAAAGCTAACAACAGAGGGTGTTTGTAAATACGTGAAAGAACATTTTAGATCACTGATTGGTGATATAACTATTTTAGATACATATGTGGATGGGGATTGATGCGTTGAGTTAGGTACAGCTGATTTTTAAATAATTACACCTGTGTATTAGGAGCTCTACAAGAGTCCACCGTCCAACGCACGATCCATTATTGTAATTCTGGATGTTTTGGTTACTTTAAAAAATCTTATGCTTTTGGCTCGACCAGAGACGTGCGCTATTGTAAAGTTAACTGCGACTGGTATTGGAAGCATAAATAGTGGTTACACATCTGGCAAGAGGCGGCGCTAGATTTTGACCAAGGCATCACTTCTGATTTCCTCGCAGATTCACTCAAAGATCCGCGAACGAGTAATCTGCAAGCTAGGTGGTCTAAAATTCTTCAGGGTGATCCGAGCATATATAAGTCCACGCAGGAGACAGAGTAACCATCACCATCACCACAACTCACTTCCCTATTATAAAATCAAGGTAATTTGTCATTTTTTAATTAAAAATTGTTTATATCTTTTTAATTATATAAAATATATGTATATTAAATATTTTTTTAGGTTATGGAGACGTTTATGAAGGAATTCAGCCCCATTAAGATTTAAACTCAATATATTTCACTTAGAAATTTAGCAGAAAACACAAAATTAAATATTATATCTTTCGAGGAACGGGACACTAAATTTGGAAGAGGAATTTACGTAAAGTATATTTTAAACGATAATCTCGTAGGTTTATTTCTCCCAAAAAAGTTTTCACACTTATGTACTACGGAACAAATTGATCTTATCAATAAATTTCCCTCAAACTTTGCATTAATTTATAATGGTGTGTGAAGGGATAGTTCTATTAAACTTAGGATGGTTAAAATTTAGTAATCCAGTGGAGTTAAATATAGATTGATAATTCAATAATAATAAAATCAAACTATGGTAATATTGATTTAAATAGTATTTAGTCTCTAATTATATTAATATGACTAATAATTGTTATATGTAATCAGTTTAACATATCTTTGAAATTAGAAATTTAAGAATTGTAATCATCTTAGATTCCATATCACGTATTTTTTCTATTACCCGATTCTAATCTAATGCGCTTGGGTTATTTTTATGAAATCTTTTTTTTTTAATAAATGGAGTAAAAGTGAATATAAAAAAAAATACTAATCCAGTGGATTTAAATAAACAATTATGGTAAAACTGTTTTTAAAATTGAAAATTTAAATTTCAGATCTTAATATTTTCAAAGAGAGAGTAAAAGCTGAAATAAAAAAATAATAATTCGAGGCATATCAATTTTCTATTCCTCGCCCTGATAGATAAAACAATGTAAGTTTAAAACTTTAAATTAATAAATAGTGTATATTAGTATTTACTCTCTAATTGTCTAATAATATGTTTTATAAAAAATGTTTGATAAAAGTTAAATGTTCAACTTACATATGTCTCCTACTACCTAGTTCGGTAATACTGTAGAGGTCTATCTTTATGTATAACTTACATGTAATTATTAATTTGTACAAGATTGTATTCTCAAATAAAGTTATCATAGCTGATAATAATATTTTAGCAATTTTAGTCTATTAGAATTTTATTTTCGCAACTAGAACCATTGTTGATAACTAGAAACTCTTGTTGTCATATCGGCAGAAACCTTTATTTCAATTACATCCTAATTTTTTTATTTATTTTAATATGATATACAAAGATCAACTATACTAAAGTGGACTTTCTACAAATCATATTTTATTAATTAATGTATTTAAAAAAACATGACTTAATTATCAATCATTATGAAATTTAGTATATAAAAGAAAATTTATCTTACCACTCAGGATGTATAGATTCAATCATTATATAGGCCTAAATAATTTTAAAAGCTGACGAGCCACTGTTGTGGTTATCAACCGCCTTGCCACTCGTTTTTAGCTAAACTTATCTTTGAAAGCTATGTTTTATGTAAAGTTCGATTTCGAACAAATGACCATAATATGGTATTATTTAAACAAACCTCTGTGTAGTTATAACTTATAACACTGGTCTCCATGATCACCTGAGAGTAAGATTTTCCAACTGTTTAAATGATATAGTCGAGTCATATAAGATTTCTCGTAATATTTGCCGGTATTGGTGGGTATGGTGTTTCGTGCATGGTACAGCATTAATCGACGTCAAAATAAATGTAACCGTTTTATGACGTCACACATTCCACGTAAGACATCTAAATACGACGTCATTATTAAAGATAACATGAACAGTATTGGTGTGTATGGGGTTTTGTGCGTGCTTCAACATTAATCAACGTTAAAATAAAACGCCACGGTTTTATGACGTCACAATCTTGTGTACCTGAATAAACATGTAACCTATATATAAAATCTGTGTTTTCAGATATGCTTACACTGGCAGACCAGTTGTGGTGATGGATGCTATGGGTAATTGGACCGCCCAACATAAGTTTAGCTACCAGTTTTTCAAGGGCCTGTACGAACGAAAGTTGGAACATTGGAGCTTAAAGCTAGGCTGCCAGTTCTTCCCATACGACACAGAGTTTACGCAGCTGCGAGAAGTTTTTAACATGAGCGAGGATCGTGCACTCATGCTAGACGGCACCAAACCATGGTATATTGGATGGTAAGACCAATTATAGTTTATTTACAAAATTAATAATGAAGTCAGCACCTAAAGCTGAGTTTACTGTATTACTCATTGCCATTTTCCACCCCTCTCAATTGATTTTATATTATTAAAAGGATTTAAACACTTAATGTTTGTCTTTGAGCAGCTTTTGTCCAGCTTTCTATTTAACAAATAATCCTATAATGTTGTCATAGTAACTTATTGGTGCAAATTAGGGTGTTATACTAACCATGACCAAAGTATTTCAAAAATATTCTTTAATACTTGAGTGCAAGTAGTCTTAAGCATATTAATGGCGACAATTATCTTTCCGTGATACAATTAAAGGCTGCTGTCTATTGAAATATTCCGAAAGCAATATATATGAATAGATTTGATATTGCCAGAAATTAAATTCTTAACAAAACACTAATTTTTAGAGAGGTAACTGGAGACCTTTATAAGGTTGAAAATGTAGCACTCCCATGTTTACGAATAATAAACTCAAATTGGATTCATAAGATTCTTAAGATTGGATCGGTTAATTCCATCACGTTTTTTTAATCCATACTATACATATAAATTAAAACCATGTGTTTATAAAAATGTTTTTCATATGGATTTTTTAATTTCTCTAGTAATCAGTATAAGTGGGATTCCAGCTGTGCCTTATAAGCTATTTTATTATTTTTATAATACGTTTAATGTGTACGCAGCCATTTTCACACTGAAATTCTGCCACACCCTAAAATATTCTTTCCGGACCAAGGCTCAGTGCAGTCTTTAGAGAAAAACAGCCCAGAACTTGATTATTTTTAGAACATGCACCAAAAAGTCATAATTTCTCAATTAATTATCTTAAGTGATTCTTTTTTACTTTCTGGCTACCTTACAGGTAGAGAGAGTATTGTGATCATAACAAAAATTAAACTCGAGATTTTGATGAATGTCGACGTTTCATTACCCGCCGTCGTTCTCTCTGTCTGTCCATCTGTCTGTCTGTACCTCGGAGTATTGCCTAAAATATCTTACCGATGGGGCTAAAACTTGGTTTTCTTAGGGAGGCCTCAAGGTTTTTTAAAAAAAATTGGATATCTAACCCTAAAATTAACGGTAGTTTCTTTAAGGGCGAAATGAGGAAAAATTTATTTTCTCAAACTGGGCTCTAACAATTTTGAGTAAATTTCATTTCTAAACATTGATCAATATTACAAACAAAATGGTTACTCTCAATTTTTCTTCAAAATGACTTTAAATGTTCCGGTCTGATGCATGAATTCTATTTTTTTTTTAAATCATATCTCTATAACTCCTTTGAGATTTAAAATTACATATCATTAAAAATATGTAGGCCTAGGATTATATATAATAAAAATCTTTTATTTAAAATACATTTTTATAAAAACAATAATTTTCAAGCTATATACACATGTATATATTTTTTAATTTTTCCAAAACTAAAGGTAAATTATTGTGGCCGTAAAAAAAATTTGGCCCTAGATGTTGATGGATGTCTACGTCTCATGATCCTGCGAACCCTAAATTTTTTGCAAAGCCGTCTGTCCGTGTGTCTGTTTAATCTTAAAATTAAGAGTACTGTAGTTTAATAAAGAACAAAAAGAGGAATAATAATTTGGTTTTTCCAAAATCAGCTCAAGGGTTAAAACTCGTATCTAGGCTATGTTTGAGATTATTAATAAAATGACTTTTAGGATACTTTACAGAAGCGGAAATTTCCGTATCCTCGCAACTATTTGAGATAATATTAAATAAATTTTCATTGCTAAATTGTTTTAGTATTGTAGTAAATAACAAACTCTTATTCTAAATGTATCTTTATAAAATCAATAGTTTATTAAATATTGGCAAACATATTAATAAAATGGTATAAGCTTTAGTTGCACAAAGATACTACTTAAGTGTTAACGTGTTAATTATCTAATACCATAGAGTAAGTAAATATAAGTAAGTCTCTCAAAATGTTTATGTTCTTTTTCCTTTAAACTTTTAGAGGAAATGTTTGTACAGAAATCATCTATCTCTATCATTTTAGACTCAATAATCAATATATACCTTTTTATTGGTATACATTTATAAATGAAGAATTTAATAGCAATGTGATAACCATAACTCCGAGTCAAAAAAGTTGTACGTAAGTATAACGCAATTTTCCTCGGGTTTGCTAATGTATTTGATTTCGTTTCACATATATTACGAGTTTAGATTAAATATCTTCAATTTTAAACAATGGAGTGAGAAAGTCCGTGCGGATTTCAGTACCATTTATTTTCCCTATTGGTGATTTCATCTTTCATCATGTATATGGATATTATAGTAGGTTAAATATTGAGAATAATGACCAGAGTATTCTTTGAAAGACAGTGTAAAACAAATATTAAATACTTTCTCTTTATTTTTATAATAGATATATTTACTATAAACTACTAAGATTTATTAAACTTAATATTGTACACTGTTACAGAAACAGTCAAAAATAAATATTAGATGTACTAATATACACTGTTACAGAAACATTGAAAAAATTATTATCTCTGTTCACCAAAGTGCATAGCAATAAATTACATATTTGTAAGTATGCCATAAGAAATAGTGTCCTTGTGTGTTGGTGCATCAATTTACCTCCTAGTGGTAGTGTCATGGGCAGCTGTATACTAGTCGACAAGGCAATCTCTCTAGTAGAGATACTGGTATGTCGGAAAGTGCTCAGGGTAAGACTGAGCAATGGTTGCACTTGTGGTGTACTGGCTAAAATGTGCCAACACCAATCGGTACAACATCCTACCGTAAGCAGCGAATACTGTAATAAGTTCGGATACGAGCAAGGCTAGTAACCTGGTATATTTTAATAAAATGTGCTGTTAAAGGAAATAATGGGAAGAACCATTGATATTGTGTGTGTGTGTGTGTGTGTGTGTGTGTGTGTGTGTGTGTGTGTGTGTAAAAACAAGGTGGAAAGTGAAATATGTTTTAATGGCGAGCGATGGTAGCTTAGCACTGTGGTCGGGTGTGAATGAATGGGTAAGGGGAAGTCAGGGAGTAGGTTTAATCCTTATCCAAACAGCTAAGCTGTTTGTAAGAAGATATGAGTTGGTGTAATCTAGACTACTATAGATACGTAAGAAAATAGGTATTCATAGAATAATGTTTGTTTGTGGTTATGCTCCGGTGGAAGGCGAAGACGAGAATGTGAAAGTAGAGTTTTGGAATTAGTTCAATGAAATCTTGAATGTATGGGAACTGAGGGAAAGAATAATATTGCTAGGAGATATGAATGGAAGGATGGGTCTGGGTACCCAAAGACAGAATACAGAGAGTAGTGCTAGGAAGGTATGGTGATGACAGGGTATACGAGAATGATAACGAGTTAATGAGTCTATAGCTGCGAAAGGGTTTATTTGTGTCTAGCACATGGTTTATGCACAATGATATTCACATGTATACATGGCAAAGCGGGGATTCAAGAACAATGATTTATTTTGTGGTGCATAATGAGAGACTGAAAACTTTATTAAAGAATAATAGAAACGTGCGTGGAGCTGAATGTGGAACGAGTCACTTTGTAGTAATCTCAGTAGATGATTTAGGTAGGAGTTTTATGAGGAATCAGTGCAAGAGTATTAAAATGTTTGATTGAAAGTGGAAGTTGCAGAATACAAGTGTGAAAATACAATATGAAAGCACGATATGAAAGAGTGCTGGGCGAAAAATTAACCTCATAAAAGCATGAATAGAATGTCTAAATAAATGCTAATAGTATTAAAAGTGCTTGAAACAGAATAAAAGAGGCTGCAGTTGAGTGCGTGAAAGATGAGTATGGACCTGTGGTGGTGGAAAACTTACAAAGAGATACATGGGGGAATGAAAAGGGGAAATAAGCTGTGAGAGAAAATAAAGAAGCAGAGGAACGAATGATTTCTGTGAAGAGTGAAACAGAACATAGGAGGTTGTGGGACATATACAAGGAGAAATCGATTAGTTCAAAGAAAGTAGTAAAGGTGAGTAAATATCAAATTAGATTAAAAGAAGGAGAAAAAATGCAGAATTTTTTGAAGGAAATAAGAAGTTGTTTTGGTAGTGTGTAAAGAGAACGAAACAAGGAGTGTAAAGGAATACATATTGTATTCATAAAGAACGTGGTGAGATGATCTGAGACAAAAATAGTCATAGCATGGTAGTGACACGACACAGTCGGCGCACAGTCCTGTCAGTGTGAATCCAACTTCTTCAAAGTCATTTTCATGTTGTTTGTAATGTTAAACAATGTTCGGACACAAACCTTAATAAAAACCATTAAAACGGATTTGGAGAACATTTATTTTAATTCTCTTTGCCCTTCAATAAACAACCCTTAAATCTAGAGCTAGATAATTCATTCCAAATATCTATCGGGGGGACCGTATGAAAACCATAGAAACCAAGTATCAGCCTGATCGGTAGAATGGTTCCGGTTCTAGTCCGGAATACAGAGAGACACATGGACAGACAGACGCTTTCAGGGGGTCATGAAGCATCAACATTTATAAAAATCTTGAGTTCCGATGTAGGTAAACAAGTAAAAAATTCCAAACAAATTCACATATTTACATTTAAGATCAAATTAATATAACGGGTACACATTTAATTTACTTCAAGTTTTTTTAGCACCACGTTTTTTAGTAACTGTTCAGGCTATACTCTATTGTTCCAAGTTGCTTATGTTAATAATATTTTATTTGTTTATTGGAAATAATAAATGGGACAAATTAATTAACAAATATACTAAATACTATTGGCACATTGATTTTTATATTCATCCATGATATTGTTAGTGTATGCTTCTAAAGGTAGTTTAAATAGTTATTCAGCTATATATATATATATAACTATACAGTTTTTCAAAGCTAATTTAATTCAAACATAATAATAATTATAATAACTACATTGCTTTCTGAAACAACGTTAGAGAGTTTCATGGCATGTGAGGATATTTTATGAAACCAACTATACATTTGAAAAATGTTATGGGTGGAAGGGATACTAACTAGGTAGTGATGCGCAATACATGGATCCTACCAAGTGGGTTCCGCTCATCCTCTCATACTCATTCCTGATCTCACCACAAAGTGGTGTACCCCGGGATTTAGTAACCTTGTGGAGGTTAGGTTGAACCCTAGCGGAAACCAGTTCAGGTGCAGACGGGAGACATGAGATTGTTCAGGGCCAAAACCAACAAGCTTGGGACAGGGTCTGGCCAGTTGGCTCCCGGCTGGGTGGGCTGGGAGTGAGAGGGTTGATAGACTGGTTAACAAGCTTGGGACAGGGTCTGGCCAGTTGGGTCCCGGCTGGGTGGGCTGGGAGTGAGAGGGTTGATAGACTGGTTAACAAGCTTGGAACAGGGTCTGGCCAGTTGGCTCCCGGCTGGGTGGGCTGGGAGTGAGAGGGTTGATAGACTGGTTAACAAGCTTGGGACAGTGTCTGGCCAGTTGGCTCCCAGATGGGTGGGCTGGGAGTGAGAGGTTTGATAAATGGCTCCACAAGCTTGAAACAGGGTCTGGCCAGTTGGCTCCCGGCTGGGTGGGCTGGGAGTGAGAGGGATAGTCTGGTCAAGAAACTAGGGACAGGGTCTGGCCAGCTTGCTCCTAGGTTGGTGGGCTGGGAGTGAGAGGGTTGATAGATGGCTCCACAAGCTTGGGACAGGGTCTGGCCAGTTGGCTCCCGGCCGGGTGGGCTGGGAGTGAGAGTTATGGTCATTATGGGCCAAGTCATCTTCAGCACCCATAACCTTGGTTTGAGAAGGTTACCACCAACAGAAGGTCTACCTAAGGACCTATAAGGGGCAGCCCCACTACTCAGGGGTAGGCACGACAGGATTATTAAAACGGTGGCTGAAACAAACCCATACTCGAGAAACATAGTAAAAAGCCGAGTTGGAAGATTTGTTAAAGACCATAAGCTAAGAATAGGGACTCTGAACATTGAATACTAACTTGAAGAGTGGAGAAGATTGTAGATTTGATGTACGAGAGAAAAGTGGATGTCCTGGGCCTGAGCGAGACGAAGTGGAGTGAGAGTGGCATGAGAGCAATAAAGAATGGCTTCATTCTACTTTGGATGGGGAATGATAAAAGGAGGAGAAACGGAGTAGGCTTTAAAGTTAGAGAAGGGCTGCAGGCGAAGGTAGTAGAGATTAAAGATAGAATAATGATGATGACAACAAATGACAGGGGAAAACAGGGGAGGTGATACAAGTGTATACCCCACAAGTGGGGTGCCCAGCAGAAAAAGAAAAGTTTGAGGAAGACCTAGAAAGGCTTATGGGAAACGAGTGTTAGATATTTATGGGCAATCTGAATGCAAGAGAAGGAGAAAAGAGAGTAAGGTTTGAGGAGGTGTTAGAGAAAGAAGGATGGTGAGAGAGAAACGAGGAGGGTAGAAAGCTGATGGAATTTTGTGCAGAAAGTAGAATGAAAGTGGCATACCGCTGGCATAATAAAGAAAGAGAAAGTCATAGGATCACTAGATACAGTAGAGATGGGGAGAAAAATCGGTGCTAGCTTTTCTTCTCATGGATAAAGAAATGAAAAGGCAAACCGTAAACATCAAGGTAAAACCAAGTGTGCCCTTAGATAGTAACCACAGATTGTTGGTGACAGACATAAAGGGATGGGAATGTAGGAGAAAGATAGTAAGACAAGGAAGAAGAATAATGGTGTGGAGGCTAAAAAGGAACAGAAAAGTGAGCTGTATCTAAGAAAGGCAAGAAGCTTAATATCCAAGAATGAAATGTTAATTGAGGAGATTGAAAGGGAAAGGTTTAAGAATAGTCTGGTGAGAGCAGTAGAGGAGGTGTGTGGGAGGTCAAGTAAAAATAGGAAGTAGAAGGATACACTCTGGTGGAACAACTGGGTGAAGGAAGCAGTAGGGGAGAAGAGTAAAGTATTCAAAAGGAATTTTAAGAAATGGAACGAGGAAAAAGAGGAATAATATAGAGAAGTCAAGAACGATTGGATGGAAAAATGGACAGAAATGCTGTAACAGGACTTGAGAGGAAGAAAGAAGGTGTTATAGAGCCAAGTAAGAAATATAAGGAGAGAGAAAAGACAAGAAGTTAGAATGATAGATGAAGAAGGAAGAAAGTTGAAGAGAGGAGAGAGAGAGAAAAAATTAACTATGGATGAGATATTTTTAGAAAATGTTTAACCCTGAAGATGGAAGGAATAAGAGAAACAGAGAAACAGGAGGATATAGCCAGTTTTAAGATGGAGAGTGAAAGGATGGAGTGGTTTTAAATAAAAAAAGGATTGAAAAAGTAGCGTTCCCTTTCACTATTGCTATTAGTAATGGTAATGGAAATGGTCATAAACAAAGTGGCAGGAAAATTCGAGAAGGAAATAATAAATGCCATGATGTTTGCTGATGATTTGAAAGTATTGTTGGAGGAGGAAGAGGAAGTACAGGAACAACTACAAGAATGGGAAGAGGAAGTGAAAGCGTATGGAATGAAATCTAGCATATAGAATTGTGAAGTGATGGTAATAACAAGGAATAATGTAAGGCCTTATATAGATATTAGGTTGGATTGAGTAGAGCTGAGAAAAGTACAGAACGTGGCGTGGAGGCGTGATTGAGGTGAAATGTGGAAGTAGAGCGTATTTAATGAAAAGAGGACAGCAGGGAAAGTTGTTCTATAGGTGCGGAAGAAAGTTGCTTTGGAGAAGAGAAGTGCCTTTGAATTAAGGATCAGATAACATAATGTGTTCAAGTGAGAGAAGATTAATGGAATAAATTAAATGAGGAAGAATGATAGAAGGATAGAGGAAGATGGAGGCATTTTATTAAAGTGTCGCTGCCACAGGTTGGAACAGTTGATGACTATGTATGAGTTTGGTGGCTGGGCTGGGATAACACTAGATCTATACCAATTAAAATGAAAACAATTTTCTCACTATTTGCTTTTTTCATAATTACTCCACATTATTGCTGGATGACTTCCTCAAAACAGATTTCCATATTCACGTAAGGTTTTTGTGCTCTACGTTTATTTCATTGTTTAAAAAGTTATCTTCCTTTTTAGTTTTTGTTTTAGAAATATTTTGAATCCAATTTTTTTTAGTTTTTATTTATCTTATGGTATTAGTAACTCGAAAGTTCATTGACTCACAAAAGTACGCCAATAATATCTATATTGAGCTATAGCTTGACAGTTTTCAAAAAACCTTGTACTTTAATAATTCCAACAGGTTGGCTGGCACGGTGAATAAACAGAAAGGTGCGACTACATTAGTCTGAAAAACTTCACTCCAGTTCTATCATTTCACCGATGAAAGATTCACACTAATGAAAACCTGAACTTTTATCGCGTCATTTAACAACGCATCCTTTTGTCAAAAATCATTCTCAATATTGTTAATATTTTCCTAACATTTTCGTTTCTAATTCAGTGTTCTCTTGAAACAATCTTTCACACAGCTTTGTTTGGTCCTCAAAAGAATTACTTGAGAGATAATGTGTCATTTGTACTTTTACATATCCCCAAACTATTTCGATTGGATTATGATCAGTGTGATAAGGTGGAAGATGAAAAATATCATCACCTTTATCTTTTATTATATAATGAGTTTTTTATGCATTTCCTCTCACAAGGAACTCTTTTGACACGTTCAATTAATTCTGGTTTTCTCATTTATCCAGTGAATTTACTATTCTCCCTCAGTCAAATTTTAACGTCATATTACAAAGATGCGCTTGTCGGTTTCTTGTTCACCTGCACACAAAGATAACCACCATTATTCATTACCATACAATTTATGGGGAGAACATTATGAAACAGTTTTTCATTGGTTTACTTAGTGAAATTATTTTAGTTCATTTCATCGTGGTAGTCTCTTGATTTTTGTTTTGGTTTGAAAATGAGAAAAGAATAAGGAACAAAACTTCTTTTACCTTTAATAAATACAATTATCATTTAATTTTCTTTCTCAATAGGCACTGCATCACCTTGTTTCAGACTACCTGCATGTTTTTACATTATGACATGCATTAACATAGGTTTCATCAACTTATATACTGCTCCTTCCACTATTCCTAAGTTAACGAATTTCCCGTAAGTACCTGGATCTACATTTCACTATTTCAGAGCGTTCGATCACACGTTTTCTTTTTGATTGGCATTTTTTCCACTTAAAGGCCAAGATTTGGATTGTTTTTTGCAAATACTTTCTGATTCAATATATTATATCACCACTTTTAAGAGCTGATTGAAATTTCTTAAGTGTAAGCACAGTTTTTATGGCATAAAATTCGTGAAATTTTCCACGAATTGATGCTTTTTTGTCTTCTTCTATAAATGTTATTTTACTACGCACCTTAAAGTTTTCCTTTCAGAATAGAAAAAGTCAAGTGTCCTTTAGAAACAAGGGAACATTTACTTTCCCTTTAAAAAATTTACTCTACTTAAGACATGCCTGAGACGGGTTTTTCGAGTGATCAGCTACGTTATATACAATTTTCCTAGCCTGTCCTCTCAGAGGATGTCCAGAAAGATAATGCTGCGATTATATAGTTTATTACTAAGTATACTACTGTAAATGAACTACATTATACAAGTCCACAGGAATAATAAAATATACACACAAATTATTTAAAGTTTCAACGAAATCACATTAAAAGACACAATTTGTAACAGCATATTTTTCTAACTAATGTAATATATATTTCCGGACAGCCTATGGGAAGCATGCAATTTCTGGTCATAGACTGGTCTCACCTTGCTCAGTAGAAAGAAGAATGTGGGCTTAGCCAGGTTGTTTGTTTTCTATTTGGGGTCTCTATAGCTCAATCCAGTCCACCTCGCTACATTCAATCACTATCTAGAGCTAGTTCTATCCATTCCCCTCACTACACCTTATTTCTTTCATCTTTACTCTAATTCCATCCGTGTCTAGGTCTTACCAATCGATATAATTATTTTTAGCATGTTAAAAGTTATTTAATCTTTCCAGGAGTAACTGTGATGAGCGCATTGCACGAGTATTGCGTCAGCATTACGGTAGACCATACTTTCTGCCTACCACGGCAGAGAACAAGAAAGTGGATTGGATTTTCATGGGGAGTCCAGGATATGGAGCGCACATGCATGTAAGTAATATATTTTTATTTATGACTTCTAGGCTAAACTATTAAAGGCAAAATTTAACTAAAATATGTGTTTACACTCTTTTTATATATATTCCCCAAGTTTATTTTCCTCGTTATCTTATTATCACTTAAATCTGAGCCATTACAATCTACTTGTGGTTTATTTCCTTCTGGTACAGTATTATCTTTTGACAATTATACCAAACACGCTAATCGCCTAAAGATACCTAATTTAAGACATTTTTAACTATCCTATATTTCCAGTTTTGCCCACCCTGGGTATTTAACTTCCTTGGTGCCCTCTCCCGCCAGTCATCCCGCTGACTACTAGGCTACCAAAATAGCTGGCAGTGGCGAACATCCCCCTATCCATCACCTGAGGATGCGCCCTATTGGATTAGGAGCTCCGTCTACTAATTAGTTCCACCAATTTATTTATTAAAATTCCATTCCATAATTACCTACTCCAAACCCCCTACCTTAATTTAATTTCATCTAAATTTAATACTAGTAGAATGTTGGGTCGCCGGGATCCCTCCTCTCAGCCTGATGGTAACCAGGGGCCGCCAGAGATCCGCCTTTTTCCATCGTTACACAGAATACCCAACTGCCATAATCCCGTTCTCTTGTTGCCAAGGGAAGATATCAATCAGTTTAAGGTTCCCTCCTGTGTCTAGGTGTTATCACATTTATAGGTTGTTTTTCGGCTGGAAAATTGGTTCTTCAGATTGTCAGGGTAGCCCCAGCTTCCTTCAGGACCCATCAGCCGACCAGGTATTTCACCTCCCAAGTCTCGTATCTGCCACATCCCGGCAGATGATTGTTTATCTAAATCGAGGGTTTGCTTATGCTATTGCCTAAATTTACAACCTCCCTTCCTATTCCAAGTTGTCTGCTATTGAGTCTTCACTGTTGTTGGTCTCAGCATCGCTCACTGTTTCATCATCGTCATTTTCATCGTCATCTCTATCGTTATGTTGTGCATGTCTGTCTTGTCTTAGTCTTTTTTGTCTTGCCTCATCAAGTAAAAATTGTCAGCTAATTGTTTCTAGCTTTCTCTGACACTTCCAATGCAATGGCATTCAGGAACTTCCACAGGAATGGGTCTCTCAGTACGTGCCCTACAAGCCTTCCTTGTATCCCCATTTGATATGGTCTTCTGTCCTCTTGAGTACGAACACAATCCAAGACCATATGCACAGGTGTTTCCTCCTGTCCGCACAGACATTCACCGGAATCAACTAATCCTTGTTTCCTTAAGGATGCTTAGTAGGGACCTTTATCTGTAATAAAGTGGATCAGACCCATTGGTAGAAAGTGCTCATTCTCAAGTCTGTCCACAACATTTGGAAACAGTTGGAAAGTCCTCGTTTCAGTTTCACTTCCCTCCCATCGTCTTTGCCACTATGCTAATAATGCTATTTCTGCCTCTCCAGTAGTTTTAACCCCCAGGGAGGCTAGCAGTTTCACCTTTATAAGTTGTTATTCCTCAAGCAGTACCCAACTCCTTTCTTCCTAATCAGGAGATCCATCGGCCACACACCTAGGGCGACGACCAGTTCATCCAACGCTACAGTCCAGGAGGCTTCCGACAACCTCAAGAGGACAGTCCTATGGAGCTCCCAGATTGCTCTAGCCGACACCACATTGTTCAGTCTGTGGGCCCATATACAAGCCCCATAGCCAACAATGGAGAGTAATATCGTTTGGTGGTATGTCTTAATTATCTGTATATGTAAATGAAATCTTCGTTGACCTATTCTTGTAATATTGTTCATTACATTTTGAGCTTTCCCCACTACCTCCTCCATATGTACCGTGAAGTTCCTCTTCTCGTTCACTGTTACTCCCAGATATCTGACCTCATGGCTTTTTTTGATTATCTTGCCATCTACCTTTATGCTAGGATTTTGAGTTAGTTTTCGCCTGAGAAACATAAATGTCGTCTTTGCAAGTGCCATTTTTAGTTTGACACTTTTACACCAGGAGTCTATTCTCTCTAGCACCTGGTTGCACTTTTCTTCTATACCTCTCCTATTTCTACCTCCCACCACTATCAACCGGTCATCTGCAAATGCGCCTGTTCCATGTGTCTCAGGGAATGTCTCTAACACTGTAAAACCTTATTTCAGTCTAATGTACTAAGTGATCGGTCCACAGACCAAGCCCTTTGGGCATCCTTTGCTTAGCACCTTCTGAACTATTGCTATAGGACATCATCACATGGTTGCATATCTGTTTCTAAACTAATCCTTTAACTTTTTATACAAACTTCCTTGACACTGTAAGCTCCTTAAATTGTTGAACAATGCCAGCCACCAAAAATTGTCAAAGGCTACCGAGATGTTCACCAAAATACCCACAACATACCTTTCCAATGAGGAGTCAATCAGCTCAATTTCTCTATAAATTGCGTCTTCATTAGACTTACCCCTTATAAACTACTGTTTGTGCATGCCTATTTGATTTCTATGTTCAAGCCGGTATTCATGTAAAATTTGCTCTTTGCATATTACCCAGTGTATTAAGTAAGCAGATAGGTCTGTATGAATTCGGAAGTTGCGGGTCTTTGTCTCCACCTTTACTAAACACGATCACCTTACTTAGCTTCCAGATTTTTGGAATTCTAATTTAAGTCGGGCATTCGTTTAAAAGCCAAGAAATGTAAGGAGCTATGAGGACTTCCATTTTTTGAAGCACCTTGACTTCTATCCTGTCTGGCCCGGGTTTCTTCCCCATCCAGGAAATGGGGTTGATCACCTCTTCCGGATTTCCTTTTTCATTGGCTCATTTCGTTGGTTGGTTTCATCTCTTGAAATTCTTCTCCTTACGTCTGTTTGCTCTTCCGTTTCTCCTTCCTCTTCATCATCAAGCAAATATGTATCCATCAGGAGTTCTTCAGTGTCCTCCTAGCAGGTCGTTGTCATTACATCTATCTTCCTAAGGGTGCACAACATCACTGGGGGTCTGATATTCACCTAGGACACCATAAAAGGGATGCCCCAAGGTCCCTGTTGTAGCTCTTCGTTCACATATCTTTCCCAGATTTTCCTCTTCACTTCCATTAGTCCTTTCTCAAATGCCATTTTTCTTTCTCTATATATTTCCAATAAATATACCCAACCTACTGGGTTTATGCACCTCTGATACCTTCTGCGTGTACTTACACTTGCTCATAGGTCCTACAGCCTATCATTCCATATCTTATTACCAACCTTGGTATACCCTTTCATTAAGGGTATCGACTTCATTGCGTCCTGCAGTGCCTAGTCATCTCTTTGGCTTTGATGTTGACATTGTGACCCTCTAGCACTAGGTTTGGAACCTTCAGTTCACCTATCAACTTATCTCAAATTGCTCTATTAATGTTTAACCTCCTGATTTTACCTTCCCCATTTCCATCCACCACTACCCCAGTGGCTATATCAAAGACAATCAGATTGTGGACACAGATCATAGCATTCTTGACCATTTTACAGCCACCGACCATGCCCATAGATTCCAGGTGGCATAATTTTCGTCGACGCCCTAGTTATTCTCACATAAGTAGGAGGATTTCCTAGCTACTTTGCAGCCTCAGGCCGATGTGCATAAATAAGCTCTTCCAGTGCGTGGCCTCTCCTGAACGGCCCACCGACAACGATTCTTCTATCCCTTCTGATCATCCTGTGACTGTTTAACATAAGGGACTTGGCATTAGCGTCCTCAGCGGAGATAAGTTGTGCACCTACATATTCTTCACATATTTGCTACATTTGCACAATATATAGTTAGATTGGGTGGATTAACTGAAAGTACATATTTACCACCATGCACCCACCCACGCGAGTCCCCAGTTCTACACATGTTACCCATTAGTTGCTATACTTTTCTATTTTAACCACTGTGACTTCCCGGTTAAAGATGATAAATGCACTCATCAGTACTTCCCCACACACGATGATTCTCGTAGCCACTTTCTTGTGCGGATCCTTTCCACCTCGAATATAGAGATCTTGTATGCACACATCAAGCTCCAGTTCTTCGAACAGCTTGTTTCGTGCAGCACGGTTACACTTCTCATTCCATTGATCTGACGAACCTTGACTATTTGTATGTGCATAGCACGCAGGCAATGGTGCACTGTAATTGAAGGTTTTTCGACCGTGTGCTAGCACGAATTGCTTATATATATTTTCTAAGTCGATGACTTCATTTATATTCCTAAATACCTTTTCAACTATCCCCCACAGACTGGCCACATACATGGTCAGGTTTAAAAATCATAGTTGTATCCTGTCAAGGGACCCTGGAGTTGGGAACGTAATACTTTCTCCTCTTTCGTGTCCGAGCCTAACAATGCGTCTTAATGTCATATGCAGAGTATTCTTCTCCCCCAGCCTAGACAAGTGGAGGGTCTCATCGAACGTTCCATATGTCCGTGATGGGATATGCCCTATTCCTTTCTCCATTTCCTTCACCGGGGTCCTATCTTCGTTTGTCTGACTACCTTTACTAGTTGGATTGCTTACCTCAAAGTTTTCTTTTTATTTCTTCTCATATTCAAGCCTCTTTGTGGCATTGTGCACCTGGGAGCTAAGGGGGAATAATTCAACTGCTGAGTCTCCAGTAGACTACAATTTCTTACCTGAAAATTTGTTCCCCAGCAAGCTGTTCCCATCCCAGCCATAGGAGGTGACAAAGTTGTCATTCCCAGACCCATAGATCTCGTAGGGCGCCCACCAAGCTGATATTACACGGTTTCCAGTTTCTGTTAGTATTTTGTCATAGTCTGTAAAGAGGTCCAAAGCACCATCCATCCATAGTAGCTAAGACAGCTAATATAACCAGGGCTTTCTCCATACTATCTGAACGAATTACCCAGACATTCCCTTTTTTCCTTATAGAAGATATCATTTTTGTGCCCTGAACAATTCCACCCTCCCAGTTAAAATCTTACAATTTGAAGATGAACACTCCCTGAAACCTTGGTGGATATTCTATACGCCACCTCCAAGAGAATTTCTAAGATTAACCTTATCCTTAATATACATACATCTTCATTAATGTTGGGTCCATGATTAGCTTGAAACGTCTTCTCCGGTTCACTCATATGAGATCTAAAATAACTCCCGATGAATTAGAAGACCGGTTCACAGTCAGGGTTTGGACTCATGTAAAGCCTATCAGCGCGCCCAGCATGGCGTAGATTTGGACCAACGAGACCCACAATAGACCCACACTCAACCACATCCTTTGTTATTGGGTGCCCCATTTTATCTCGTTTTATTTATTTAAGGAAGCGCGTTGTCGACAATAATACTATGAGGCTAGAGGAAATGATTTCGTAATCTCATAGACACTCCATGTCTATCTCTTCTCGACACTATGTGTCTATAGCCATATGCTTTGAGACGAGACCATGTGCAGTAAGCCTCATTTTCACCATAAATGTACCTACATCTTTATGGGATGAGAATTCGTTTGAAATCCTCTACAGTCATGTCCTTATAAAACGATCTAGTTCAACGGCTCCATTTCAGGCCAAAAAACACAGTAATGCCCCCATGAATTATCTAGCTCAACTATGGACTAAAGTCCTGGGAGACCGTACGTGCTGCTCAACCTCATTTATACTTATCATGAGAGTCCCCTCCCAACCATAATCCCCATTTTCACAAATATCATCGGAATCATGCAACTTTTCAGTTCCTTCCAAAATGTTCCATACAATTCTTCCATTTTTTTCCACTCCTAACCCTTTTGGATTCACTTTACTTTGGGAGTATTTATCATCCCTCATAACTATTATGGCCTAAGGGCGACCATGCTTATTAACACTTGGCCTTTTCGCATTTGCATCAGGTAATATTTGTAAAACTACATTTCCCTTATTCATTAGTTTCTTCCTGTGCTCTTCAGCTCTCCCAAAGTTTCTTGCACGTTTAGACGGAGGACTATTTGTTTCTCCATGTCCACCTTAAAAATGTATCTAGTTTAGTCACAATTTTTTTTTAGCTCTCCATGTATTTCAGTTAGGACGTCAATTACCATAGTCAGTTCTCTCTATCTGTCTCCTTAATAACATTTTATTCATAGGCCAGTTACGGGATTTGGACTTTTTACATTTCCCTGTTTGTTTCCTCGAAGCACATGGAATGCAAAGCTCCTACTTATTTTTACATCCCTTCTGTTTATGCCCCAACTTACCGCGCCTGCCACACACCTCCTCAATCTTGTCACTATGGGCCACAATGTGGCTGGTATCTCTGCATATAAAGCACTCCATTACCACCATGTAGTCTTTTATAGACACTCCACCAAACAAGATATATATATATATATATATATATATACTCTTCACTAGAATCTTATTACTTACCTTTGGAGCGATCTCCCCCACATTATTAACCACTTGTCTATCCATGGGTCCTGTCCTGAAACCAGGTTCAAGACCCTCCAGAAATTCCTACTTAGTAATTCTGCCCACTATGTTTTGCTCATATGTCCGTCTAGTCAGTTAGTATGCTGTCGTGTCCTGGTCGACATCAAAGAAGGTCACCAGTGGTCTCCTCCTCTTTGGCGCCTCAAGTCATGTCATGTACTTATCTAGCTATTTGTGTTCAGATATATTTATATATATATATATAGTGAGTATGTGTATGCGTGTAAATATTTATACACACACACAGATAATCTATACTATTATATTGTCTAATAACTAAGACACAATGTTGCTCAAAGAGGTCAAATAGTACCTGCTAAAGACAAGTTACCGTCCTAGGGTTACAATATAACAAGTATTTAGCTACTTTATAGTCTAAGGAATCTAGCGATATTTTGAAGCAAGACTTATGTCAGACGTTGAATATATTACTAGTGCCAGTTTAAGAAATTAGTAAAAAATAATAGTAAATACCTAAGTGAGGGAGTAGTGTTTATTTTTATGTTCGAGTTATAAACTGTAAAATGTATTGTAAAACCAACATTCAAATTAGTAGGTAATTAGACATATATTATCAAATTCTTGACACAAACTACAAAATATTGGTTCCCAATTTAGTTTTTTAATCGTTTTAGAGGTTTGCGATAGTTTTGTTTTAAATTCATTATTTTTGTTAATGATTCAAACTCTAATATCTTCGTCATAAGCAGTCCAATCTATTGCTAGGTGATTATGGTGACAAGCTTGTTGGTATAGCGTAATTTGATTTTGGATGTGTCATCGTTGGTGTTAGGCTTATCTGCCCTTGACATACAAGCACTATGTTTCAATTCATACACATAATTTCTACATCTACCATTATTAAAAGAATTGATTACAAGAAAATCGGAGGCCTGCATTGGGGGTTGAGGTAAGCCTACAGCTTTAGTTGAAAATCCAGGTGATATAAGAAGCGTTTTAGTCAAAAAGATGGAATATGATGATATTTCTGTTGAAATGTTAGTTGTTGATAAAACTGATGCTAGTTCTTCTGAGTGTGGATGAATTTTGGGTTGTACCAGTGTATTTTGAGTCTTAGGGCGCTATTATTGAAGTTGTTTGTGGAAAGTTTGAATGCTGTGGCTGTGTGGTATGTACTTGTATGTTCTCAGCGTCAATAACGAAGTTTTTTTCTAATAAGTTTAATTATTAAGCTCCAATGATCTGTTTAACCTTAAACACCGTGTCTACTCCTTGTAATTTTATCGATTAGACTTTATTAGTTACTGTTAGACTAAACTATGGTGTTTTGTAAACTTTTTTTCGTTCTTCACACACAAATGGAATTTCCTTTTTTCTATGTATACGTATACTCTCATGGGTTTGTAGTAAGTTATATTGTATTTTAAATATTTATACACAATTCTATCACATTTAAAAACATATGTACTAAGGTAATTTATGTTCTTAGCTCCTTTTCAGTTTTCTCTAAGGAACTGATTTTCTTACAACACTTTACAACTGAATAAGTGAGGTGAGAATTACCTCTAGTTTTGATTGGGCTGATGGGACTAATTCCAGTATTGTCACCTATTGATATTTACTTGGACCTTTTTATTATTATTAAAATAGATTGATGAGCTGACTCCTTACAATTTTATTCAGGTATTTTTGATTGCTTATCCTCGAGTTATTCCTATTGACACTATGCATTTAAAAAAAATTACAATCCGGTTATCAATCTTATATACTAACTAGCCCGCATATTCTCATAAATTCAACAAGAGTTCCCACTAGCTAGTTCGCCCCATGTATATTACGCCCTCCTTACACTCCTCCGCTTGTTCTTCCACCGATCCCTGGATCGAAAATCCACAGGGTCGTCAGGAGATCCAGTGGAGATGGGCATCCACCTATCCGACATTTGGGGAGGCGTTCTTTCGGTGATGGTGCTCCGCCTATTTTCACATGAAACCAATTCTTAGGCTGGATCTTAAACTAATCTAAAATTAAAACTAACCTAAAATGCACTATACATTTCCTGCTATTACACATATGTTACTACACCTTCTCTCGGATGTCCTTTTAATCTGTTTCCCGACGATACCGGATGCCTGCTGACAACATAAGTCCATCTCCATCAGCTTAGCGAGGAGGTCCCTTTCCGCTTCTCCCCAACATCACTTGGTAGCAAATGAGGTGGGACTCTTGTGTTGGGTTAGTCTCCTCCATCAGGGGTTACACTCCTACTACAAACTTCTGCCAATACCAGCACAACAGTCCCTCCGAGCTTTTGTTAAAGTATTACATCACGCTGAGCCTCAGCAGTTCCATGATAAATAGATTGCCTCATAATATGCATATGATATCCTCTTCTTTCGTTCATGTGTCAGTATCTTAATTTGTCTTTGTCCTTATTTATGTCCAGTCATGTCCAATTTATGCCCTGTTGTCAATTACATATTTTCATTATTTGTGATCCTCCTATACGTCTTCTCTCATGTTCCCAGTATCAGTTTCAATATCAGTAGAGTTTCACACCTCAGGGTCACGTCTGTCTTGTATTCGTCTGTTGGGTCTAGCTACCTTCATTATTTTTATGTTCGCCCTCTTTTTCACGTTTGTATATTGTCTCAACTATCATGTCAGGGAAGCCCCACCAGGTCAGGTCTCTCAAAACATCTCAAAATAATCTGTAGTGTAATTAATACTAGAGGGTCCGTCTTATCTCTTGTGTTAACTCACATCCCACGACCACGTACTCCAGTGTAGCCTCCTCATCACAGTCACATTTTCTAGTCCCATGTCATGTATAGATGCCATGTACGGACCTTTACCAGTGATTTAGTGGACAATGCCCTAGGAAGGCTTCAGGTGCTTCGTCATATTATCTCGATTAAATTTGGAAAAAGCTGGTATGTTCTCCTATCTGTGTTACACCTTTCTCGTCGTTCCTGCCCCTTCACATCTAAGGAAGGACAATCTCCACAGCCGTGGCTACTCCCTCTTTTATTTTTCCTTCAGTTATGGATATATCTGCTTTCCTTATCCAATACATGGTCCCTCTCCTACGTTCTTGGAGGTCCAGTGGGCAGATACCAAGGGTGACACTCATCATATCAGTGGCCACTGTCTTACATGCCCCAGACAGTCGATGCTGAATATTTATTTGCAGCCTATGGAGCCTCTTTGCGGGAATGTGCTTTTTCAAACACTTAGCCCAAATGCCAGCTAAATAACCCACCATTAAGACCAAAATGGCCTCATAGTCCTCATGGCGATACAGAAGCATTTCTGACCTATGATTATAATCTTATTCATGATAGTCATGACCTTTTCACACATCTGTTTAAGGTGTGATCCAGATATCTAATTGTCATACTGCGTTTTATTGTCATGTCCTCAATTTTAATACTTGGGTTTCTCTTTAGTTCACGCATGAAGAGCATGTAAGTCATTTTCGTGGGAGCCATCCTAAGCTTAACCTTTCTTCACCAGGCATCAAATACCTTCAAAAATATATTGCAGTTGAACTCTAGCTGCCTCCTGGATGTGCCTTGGACAATAATAAGGAGGCCATCCGCAAAGGTGACCACACCTCTTGCCTCAGGGATCACCTCCAATTCCAGAAGTCCAGGTACGATACCGATGTCCCAGAAAATTGTTCCACTCATCGATCTTTGACGACACCCCTTAGTTAACTTTATCTGCAGGTATATTTCCGGACTTCTCAGTTTAGCATATCTATCTTGACAGTAGTCCCTGAAACTCCGATATAGGTTTCTGAGACTTTTAATAATCTCAGCCACTTAAATAGTGCAGGCTACCATAGCTTATCAAAGGTATCTGAGATAGCAACAAATATTCCAACTACATATGTATCATTCGTTGGTCGATCAGATCCATAGCTTTACTAATAATTGAAACTTTTGTTGACTTTCCCTTCCTGAAGCCATGCTGTTACCGATACATTCCGTTTATTTTTCTATGCTTTTGAAGTCTCTAGCATAGTACCTTTACCTATAGTTTTCATATTGCATTCAGCAAACAAATCGGCCTATATGGCTTTGGAATTTGCGGATGCTTATCATCCCCTTTGCTAAACATGACCACCTCACTCCTCTTCCAGATGTTCGGAACCCTACCTTGAGTGAGACGCTCTTTTAATAGAATTGCAATATAGGGGGCGATCTCTGTTTCAGTTTCATGCAGCACTTCAGCACTCTTCCCATCTGGACCGGGTGATTTGTCCTTCCTCAAGCTCATTATAGAAGTGATCACTTACTCCTGTGTTATCTGTTCCATATCTCCATTTTCCTGTTATTCCTGGAACATCTGATCCTGCCACCTAAGCTGCTCCCTAGTGTTCTCTATTCCATCATCGTCAGAAAGCAATGTCTAAAGCAGCATTTGCGCAGACTCCTCCAACTGGTAGTAAAACTGAAATCCCCCCTAATTAGGGCAGACATTTTTGCAAGTTGTCTTATTTTCCCTGTCACAATCTTATAGGGAATTCCCCGTGGGTTTGTTTGGAGCTCCTCCTTGATAAATATACGCCAGCTTACCTTCTTAACCTCCATAAAGGTGATTTAGCGTTAGCGTCTGCAGCGGAACATTTGACTATGTTCTCTCTCTCTATCTCTCTCTCTCTATATATATAACCTGTTCCAGATACGGCTCTATAGGCTCTCTAAGCTTGAAGTAAATGTTCGCCAAAATCCATCTGCCATCGGGGGTAGACACTTACACACAGATTATCTTCTTCTTACAGAACTGATTTAATGTTGTCACCGTTATGTACCTATTGATTATGATAATAGCGCTCATAGTTGCTTTCCCAATGGTAATCACCCATACAGTTACAGAAATATGTGGATTTTTGACTCTTAAGAGTACGGTTGTTGGACGCACATTATATCCAACCTCATCTTCTCTGCTAGCTTGTGGATCTTATGTAGTAACATTATGCTTCTCATCCCGTTTATCGGTCTAATTCTAATGTTACTACTATCCACCGTGGTTGATACACATAAACCTAGTAACTATGCATAGTCAATATATAATCAAACATGTTTCTTCCATGCACCTTCGCTAGATGGACATACATTTCCTCTGCATCAAATCTGTCTTCCCTTCTGATAAATTCCTTTTTCCACTAATATCCTCAACCTTTCCGTGTCCGTGGGAATGATGACCTATTTAAGTTGTATTCGTCCTAGTGCCTCAGGTGTTTGAAAAGTAACGGTTTTACCTCTCTCATGGCCTGTTCTAGCTAGATGTCTCAATGCCAAACTTAAGGTAGGCTGCATCTCCAGTCAAGAAAGTCGGAGGACCTCTTCAAAGTTATTATATATTCTTTGCTGGTTTCAAAGTATTTTTTCAATTCACTCCTTATGGAAGAGTTCTTTATCTCACTTGTTTTAGTTGGAGCGTCTACTCTCCGGTACTTCCCAAAATCATATATCACTCTGGGAGTGTACTCTGCACCTATGTCTGTACATAGAGTCACATGGTACTCGTTTGTTTGTTGGATATAAATAGCTTTTATTACAAAACTAATATCAGCATTGTGAAGCTGGGTCAACAAAAGTAGACGACAAAGCAGCTGAGTCCCCAGTGGAGCACAAATTCCCGTCCCAGAACTCATAACCAGGCCACGAGTTACCACCACACACGTAAGAAGTAGCCAAAAGCATGTCTTTGGCATAATGACATACCTTATACGGCGGATCCATAGAATCCCTTAAAATAACCTCATATTGCTCTTCTATTTAACTTGCATGTGGAAATACCTGATCTAGGGTAACAAACCATAGATCTTCCACGCATTCCAGTCAGTATTTATCACCCTTGTGATGTTCAAGTGCATTTATCTAAACAATTCACAGTACCCGATTGTAATGAGTATCGAGATCTTCAGATTCTCGCTACACACCCATGCCAAATCCAACAAATTACCATCATTCGTTGCGTTGCAGCATAATAGTAATCTTCTTAAATTAATATTTCCAGTATTATTCCAATGCGCATGGAATAAATACTTGCAGACATAGGTTGTCCAGAGGCCGTTCGCACAACTGCATTCCTCTCCACTAGATTCAACATAAGTTGGTAATGGATGAAATCCATAATAGAATCTTCAGTCCAACTATTACACCTTCTCTTACCATGTCATCACTCTTACAAATCCTCATATTTTTTCGATACCCATAATTTATAAACCCTGATTTGGAACTCACACCAAGAAGAGTGGACAGTATAATTTCATCATCCAATAAGTATATGAAATCTTCCAAGCGAGATGATGTCACCCTGGAGTACTGACTTCCCTCACCACCCACTGGATGCCTATAACTTTCATATCTCTCATAGGCATACAAGCACCGACCTCTCAAGCGTCTCTCAATGAATTGATGAATATCCTATTGTCCATAAAATACTCTTGCATCTGGGTAGCCATCCATTTTGAGAAAGCCCAGAACGCTATCTATGATTTCAAATGACAAGGGATAGACCAGTAACTGAATTGAGTTCATCATCTCAGCTGCTTCTCGATCGTGAAGACAGCCACTGTGACCAATGCCCCAACATTAGTAGTCTGAACTGTATGTGCAACTAAGTCACACTTTTGCTATGAACTTATGGAACGTATATCAGTGGGTATTTCAATTTCAATTTCCTTCTCCATTATCTTCTCCATCGCATTACTAATATATCCTTACCCTTTGCCTTTTAATTCCCGTATCCTAAACCTATTCTCCAGAATTTTAATTTCTGTATTGTTGTCCGCCTTGATGTCCATTGTCGTGGGTATTTCACTTATTTCTTCCTTTTCAGTTTGGGTGACGGTGGAGACGAATTTCCTTTTTTAATTCACCCTAAACACAGCTGCCCTCCAGCAATATCTACGTATTTTTGAGGGTGATTAAGTTTTGTCATAATCTTTTCCTCTTTTTTACTCTGTCTGTGTTAACGTTTCTAACTAGTTATTTCAGGCCTCTAATCAGTTTGTAAAATATCCTCGTCGATTCGTTTATTTACTCATTCTGCATCGTCAATTTTCTCCATTAGTCTCTACAGAAGCATTTGATGTGTTATTACTACATACGATACATACTTCTTCCTCAGCCCTGCAATTCTTTAACACATGTCCCTCTTTCCTACACTTCCCACCCACCACGTTTGTTTTTGGGAAATACCTCAATTACCTGCACCAATGACACCTAACTACCACTATGTAATCCCTAACTGTAACATTGCTAAATGCTATATTTGAATACACCCTTATAGCTAATAGGATATTCCTTAGTTTGCGTTAACCTCTACAAAATAGTTTACCACATGTTTGTCCCCGGAACCAGTTTTGAGTCTAGGCTTAAAGCCCTCCATAAACTCAGCCTTACCAATCCTCCTTAACAGAGTCTGCTGATACGTGTTATCCACTAGATTGCCTTTTGCCATGTCTGATGCAATGTCAAACATCGTTATGAGGTTTCTCTTCAGCTGGAGTTTATCTCACTTCAGCTCTTTTGAGATCACTTGATTTCCCATTATCTTTTTGATATAATCATCCGTTTCGCTTTGCACAATCAGCAACTTCCCAGCTGGCCTCATAGATTTTATTTTTATTCCTCTCTTATCTGGATCTATCTTGTCCATTACCGTCTTCTTCATGTTTGTGACATCCTGTACTGTCTTTGACGATATAAATATAGTTTTTATCCTGCCCTTGTCTTGTTGATGAATTAATCTCCCTTGCGCTTCCCTTATTTGTGTTGATTCACCTCAGTCGTGTAGGATATGGCTGACGGCATGACTTGCTGGCCCTCTTCAACTTCATTCAACAACCTTTGGTTCTCCTTTTCTAGCAGCAGAATCTGCACTTCCTTATGAACTACTGTGATAAGTAAAGATGTTATTTTAACAAACTCCATCAACTCAGCTCGCATTTTGGCTATTCCCTCATATTTTCCCTCACTCTTTTTACCCTCATGATTCTTAGTAGCTTTCTTCTTCTTCCCCTTTGATTTGCCTTTCTCTTTTACCTTATAAGAGTATTCCATGACAATCCAAGGGTTTAAACCCCCATATCGGATGACGTTAATCAATTACAAACTAAAGTTTTCCAGAAGGTGTTATTCTGTTCTACTAAAAAAAAATTGTATCCATAAAGTGTCTTTCTACTCTACTGAAAAGCTATCAACAAATAATTAATAGCACGGAACATTTATTGTTCCGGTCTATTACTGAATAGGTTTGCACATAACTGGAACTTGAAATCCTGTAGAAAATTACTGGTAACCTCAAGTGAACTGAACTTTTTTGAGTTTTTTCATAGTAACTTTTTTATTTATTGAATGATTTTCTTCAAACTTATATATTATTTTCCATTTTTTTTACCTCTACTTTTATAAAAAAAATCTTCCAAAAAGTGTATGCAAATGTGTGTACTTATGTTTTATTTTAATAACTACTTCTGGTGATGTCTTAACTCAAACCCAATAATTTCTTAAACTCCATGCACTTTATTTTAGTAGGTTTTGTTAGTCAACAAAACTAATTTCCACATTTATTTCACTTTTTGAAGCACTTTTGTCGGAGCATTCTCACATCACATCTACACACTACACCAGCTTCTACGTTACTAGGGATTGTTGCTTATATCAATATTTCAGAAGACTAGTCTTTTAAAGATATTTACTAATAAGATAGGGTTTTTTCCGCCTTCTACAAGCCCTACCAAGCATCTATTCAAAATGAAAGGTAGCTTGAAAGCAGATCTATAAATCTACTACTTTTGTGCTAGGATTACGTCAACACATTCCTATCGCTTAACCCTAAGATTGTGATGGGCTAATCAATTTTAGTCCTCACATGGAAGAATAGTTTATTTATTATAACAAGCAATGAAATGTAACAAACAATATCTACTATTGGTGATACTGCTTTTGACTTAACAGCCCACAAGTCTCACTCTCCTGGTTGACTGAATACATCCGTCTCCAACTAACAAACGGTTCCGTTTGATCAGCCTTAGTCAATAATATGAGCTCCACCAAATCTATTAAATAACTGAACCATTAGAGTTATGTTTACCCGAAGAGCTGATTGATGCTCTAAATTACAATGCATAGTTAGATTTGTTATTTTTCGCTGTGCTAAAATAACCAGGATTGGAGACATGAGATTCGCATCATTATCTTAGAGACCTAATTAGGATATTTACTTCATATTAGCTTTGTGGTCATGCTGTTGGCACCTACCTTTCTTTGTGGGCAACTAGCGGAAACCAGTACGTGCAAGGTGGGGATTGTGCTTCGATTTCCATTTTGAGAATTCCCGGTATACTTAAAATAATATTAGCACTTGTAGCTCCAACCATTGATTAAACATTAAATTAGATTTCTTTGAGTCTTTGAATTGAGATGGTAGTAGTAACTAACACAGGCCTTACTGATTATGATTAGGCCTAAGGTTAACTTATTTATGAACTAAGAATCCTCCCGTCCTATGTCTGGATTTTTCCATGCTAATCTCCCACTTGGCGGGGTACTTAGTTGGCTCTAGTTAAGAATCTTGTAGAGCAATTCTATTAAAATGGTGGTCCGTGGATGGGGCTGGTCTGCGGAATCGTTATGGCCGGTCCTTGGCCAGCAATCAAGTCATCTTTTTATTTCCAGTAATTATTATTTAGCACCGCGTCTTACTACCCGTTCGGGTTATACGCTTTATTTCCAGTTAAATCAATTATTTATATGTCGAATCAGTTATTCAAGAAAGTGCCTAAGTCAAGATGATACAATTTTGAGAAAAATGACAAAAACTGAATAGAGCCAATTGGGTTTAATAATGAAACACTCAAAGAATATACATACAATGTTACTATATTCGATTAATATAAACTGCAAAAATGAAATGCCGGTTATTATTAATTTTGTTAAAATTTTGTTAAAATATCTATTTTTAGGCCTTTTCATTGGATCAAATTTATTGTTAGGCCCTTTCTTAAACAAATATTCTCAATGATCACAATTTTTCTAATTGAATTTATTTAAAAATTAATAGTAAATAGTGTTGATTTTATTATGTAACAAAAATACCACTATTAATGAAATTCAGTTACAATAGAACCCTAAAACAAATGAATATAAGCTATTTTATATGTCTCAATTGAACAAATCATCTCTGCACAGTTAAATGTCTTGTTTAGTCATAAGAATCACATAGCTATATCTCAACACATTTATCATCTCATATGAACAATCTTCTCAATCAACAATCTTGTCAAAGATTTTTTTTCATCTGGAATGTATGTTAATATTGTCTTTTGTCTTTTGTCAATAATCTTTCTGATTTTATTGCCGGTAGCGTGATCGACCATTAAAACAGGTTGTGAAAGGCTGATATAAATAACCCTTGCTCTCTGATTGGCTGTTATTTATAGCATTGGCTCAGCACTTTCTCCATCCCCCTCCAAGTTTGACCCCCTTTCTACGGTTTGTATGTGTTCCAAACTTATTGGTTTCAGTCCAATTTAATTTTTTGTGTGTGCACATTTGATTTTAAATGTTCCCTTTTAGTTTTTTTCCCAATTTTATTGTGTGTCCCAGGGGGAAATGTTTTGTTTGGGAGTTTTTTTATTTATTTATTGGTTTGAGGATATTTTATTTATTTATTGGTGTTGGAGGACACGAAGACACCTACACGAAACATTAGGTGCTTTATAGGTAGTAAAATAAATTAACATAGATATAAATATGCATTTATTTAATTAAATTGTTTAATTATACATCTATTTTATAAGAAATTTTCGAGAATCTTCAGCAAAACGGTTTATGACGTCTCCCGTGAAAGAATTGCCCATACTGTTTACAAGTTTTTTTTATGTACACTGAGCATACAAAACTCATTTAAGCTGTCTTCGATCATTGTTGATCTCAGCCATGTTTTTACGCGTCTGAGTGTACTGAATGACCTTTCAATTGTAGCCGTGGAATAAGGCATTGCCAGTAAAATTTCTAGGGCTATTTTCACCTTTGGATAAAAATAATTTGCTTTTTTGATTAATTCTGTTACCTCTAAAGTTTCAAAGTTCTCCTGTTTGTTTATCCAAAAAGTGCGCCACAGTATGGCTTCTGATGTGATACCTTCTTATTCATAACATTTGTATACTTCCTCCATACAATTTTTTAATTTTGGAGTTGTAATCTTTATTATCTGAGAAGGGTGTAACAATGAAAGAGCAAACGCTGGTGAACCTCGCCTCTAATGAGGATGATAACGATTCCAAATAGGGCACGTATAGCGAGCGACGAAAATACTCGCTTAGCAAACTAGCTGGTTGATTTGCTCTATATTGTTGGCAGCTTGCTGTCCTTGGAAGACGCAGCTCTAGGTTCAAAGCCTTAGCAATTTCATTGGCTGATTTCAATAACTCTTCACTCCCTTCTTCAGCAGAACGCATGTGTTCTCCAACTGCAGTTGTTATGGTTTGGATGTTCTCTGCACACCTAATTAAGTCCAGGGTTTTGGACTGCAATGTGTTTGTAACCGGTTGCAGCAGGGAATTGTACTTGTCTAGAATACATAAAGCCAATATAAATGTAGTTTGTCCAACTGCGGATAGCAACTGAAAAGCTACTTATCTTGTCCCAGAATTCCCTTCCTGAGAAAGCTTTTCCAAACCTTCAACAATTTCGTCAAAATGCTTCTTAAACATCAAAATACTTTTGTATTTATGAGACCATCTTGTTTCACACAGCAATGATATTTTCGGTGCATATTTTTGACGCAAAACTGATTCCCTGAAAAAATTATCGTATCTTTTACAGTTCCAATACAGTTGCAGATCTCATGAACATTATTTAAGTCGTTTACTACAAGGTTTAATTTGTGGCAGGTGCAGTGAAAATATAAACCCTTTTTATATGTTTTTCTCAATATTATTTGGACACCGCCATCTATTCCGGCCATCGTAACACATCTGTTGTAGCCCTGTCCCACGCATTTTTTAACATCAATGTTTAATGCATTGATGAATCCATTGATTTCAACAGCTATCGTTTGGGCATCTTTTTTTTCTAACTCGACAAAACCCATAAATTCTTCCTTAACATTTTCCCTCCCTCCCTTTTATCGTAATATCTAATAACTATTGATAGTTGCTCCTTTCTTGATATATCAGCTCATTTAACAGCCAAAATGCTGTAGATACTTGCGGCTTTTACATTATCGAACAATTTTTCTCTGATTAAGGCTCCATATATATTTGAAATCTCATTTTGAATTTTTGGAGACGTATATTGAGCATTTATATGTCCTTTTTCTAAGTGTTAGCTCAAAATTTCATCATCAGAATCAATTTTTAGTCCAAGTAAATCTTGAAAAACGCCTTCATATTATCTTTTCTTCTCAATGGCAAATCATGAGTTCCGCGAAATATAATTTTATTTACTATAGCTTGTAATGCATTTCTATTATCTTCAATACTTTTTGCATGGCCTGTTTGCATAGCAACCTGTACATTTGTTTTTGCGTTGCCAAATAAATTGGCAGCAGCCCACGATTCTCTTTGCCATTGACTATCTACATGTGCTTTACAACAATTGTGTATATCTTTATACTTAGTGAATGGTCGGACAATTAGAGATCCCACTACACCACGTACAAGTTCCGGCGGAAATAAAACGCAAAACAAACAAAACGCACCTTTCATTCTCTTTGAGTAAGCAAGCCAAGGCTTGTACATTTCTAACCAAGTGTGATTAAATTTGTGTTTCAAATGTGTAGCATCACCGACAAATTCATAATTTTCGCTTTAACATTTCCATTCACTTTTTGGTAGCCATTGCATAAGATCGTCCAAACCACCTCCCGATATAATTTCCATTACAATTATCTCCATCTTACAGAATGGATGTAGATTCAGAGGCTACCTTGTCAATAATATTACCAGAATTTACGGGATCCGGTTCCGATCCTTCAAGTGGGTTAAGTAGTGAATTACACAAGTTTTTATTACTATTGTCTCTTGGATGAGGAGAATAAGATTGTGTAACTGGCGCTGGATCCACCTCAATAGATTTACTGCCACTTGACTCATCCTCATTACTCGTTATTTTCATCTCTTTTGGTTTTGTGGCTGCAAAAATAAAGAATCAAGCCTAAAAATGATGTTTCAATTATAGTCTGGCCAGCGAAATCTGGCTTATTTAATAAATGAATTTGTTTTCACATTCTCACTGATCACTATTTTTAACCGACTTCAAAAAAGGAGATTTTATTCATTCGACCCGTATGTATGTATGTAATAAGTATTCAACGATTTTTCTAAAAACCAATAAATCGATTATATTTATGCGCCATGCATATTTGTCAGCGCCTTTTAATGGATCAAATAACAATTGAAGTCACGAAATACGTTTGAAGATGTATCAAAATCAAAATAATCTTTATTTAGGTACCTATTCATAGATAGAAAAAGATTATTATGAAAAAAGACAAATGGACAAAAACGAAATTTGATCAAATCAAGAATCAAAAACATCACATCCACTAACTTATTAAAAATTGACATTTGAATTGTGTGGTATTGACGTTCGTAAAAATGCGAGGTTCAGCTTTCGTTAGCCAAACTATAGAGAAATTGCAAAGTTGTTATTTAGGTAAAATCATATCTAGCTGCATAAATCGATACGATGACCACAACTTTCATAACCTACACCTAGGTACGAACAACAATTTTACAAATAAAATATTAAAGTTAATAATATAAAATACTCACAAAAAATTCCGAATGTCCATTTGTATTCAACGTGACACTCTTTATTATTGTTCAACAGAATGCTTGTATCACAACACAATATCAACCAGATTTGTTAATATAGTTTTATATGGACATTGAATAAATACCTTTCATCACCTACGTTTGGCTCCTTCAAAACAATAACGTCAAATAACTGCCAGCCGCTGGTAGCTATCTCCCCCGCCGCGCCGCACAGTGTGGTATTTTGGCAATCTAAGAGGAAAAAATTATTTAAGTAAAAGTATAATATCTTTCATTGTTTTTGGGGGCTATTTATTACTCATAAAATACACAAAGGAGAGTATATGTACCTATTTTATAATACAATAAAAATTATACATAATTATTAAACTACACAGTTGCTTATTAAAAATTACAATAGATTAAACATGGATTAATTAGATGCTAACACTTGGCATTCAGTTTGACATTTATATTATTATTGATAGGGCCTAATTATTGTAAAAAAAAATTTCAAAAGACAGCTATATGCGGAAACGTAGCATATG